>JBCEWC010007593.1:0-21185 GCA_038996855.1 Solanum aculeatissimum | reverse complement strand
CAATCCATACCCATTATAACATCAAAATCTACCATTTCTAGCTCGACAAGGTCAGCCAACGTGTCATGGTCACAAATGGTTACTATGCAATTACGATAGATCCTTTTAGCCATAATAGACTCACCAATCGGTGTAGAAACCTGATATGGTTTAATCAATAATTCTGGCACTATTTTGAACTTCCCAACATTTAATGGAGTAACATATGATAAAGTAGATCCTGGATCAATTAATGCATATACAACCTGTGAAAAGATAAACAATATACCTATAACCATATCCGGGGAAGCATCCAAATTTTGCCAATCTCCTAGAGCATACATGCGATTTTGAGTTCTACTAGAACTAGCTGCTCCTCTAACATCCCTACCACGACCTGCCGACAATTGTGAACCCCTACCTAACGAAGTCACTGTCGATGATGATGCAACCACTGATCTAGTAGGTTGGGCCATACCACTCGTATCCCTTTGTGGGCAATTTCTCATCATATGACTCGGTATACCACACAAAAAACAAACATCTGTCCCAAACTGACAAGCACCTAGATGACTTCTTTTGCATTGCTTGCAAGGCTGTCGAGGAGGTTTTGATTGGCTCATACTCTCTTGCTCTTGGTACTCTTCTGTTCATGAACCTTGGATTCCACCTTGTTTTCTAGATTGGTTTCCCCTAGACCCTTGATATCGGGGTGGAGCACTAGCTATAGAATAGGAGAATGATGGCCTGGGTGGTCTATTATAAAATCGAGGCATGAACTCACTTTGGGATGGTATAAACTGCCCCGTCAATCTAGACCTCTTTGATTGTGCTCTTTCTGACTCTTGTATCCTTCTCCTTTGTCGTTGATCCTCCAACTTTTGTGCAAAAGCTTGCATCCTTGCTATGTCCATGTCTTTTTTTAAAGAAGCAATGGTACAATCTCTGACCAGGTAAGGGTCTAATCTGTCCACGTATCGATGAACTTGATCCTCCATAATAGAAACAATATTAGGAGCGTACCTAGCCAAGGAGTTAAATTGGAGACTGTACTCCCTCACGCTCATACCCCTTGGTGGAGATTTAAGAATTGATCTACACGGGCCTCTCGAATCTCCAATGGCAGATAATGGTTAAGAAATGCCTTTTTGAACTCTTTCCAAACAATTGGAGGTGCATCTGCTCCTCTGGATTGCTTCCAAGCTTCATTCCACAACACAACTATACCCTTCAATCTATATGTTGCTAGCTCAACAACTTCTATACCACTTACATGCATAACATCGAAGGTCCGTTTGATTTGATCAACAAAGTCTTATGGATCTTCTTTAGGATTTGACCCAGTAAATGAAGGTGGATCCAAATTAAGGAAGTCACGTATATGTGTTCTAGCTGCCCTGCTGCACCACCAGTACCTGCAACTAGACCTTCTTGCCTTTGACCTTGACCAGCAAGTATTCGAGTAAACAATTGGACCACATTCCTTAAATCTTGCTCAGTAGCATTAATAGGAGGCTCTTGAGGTGGTGTTGCCCCCCTTAGCTCCTCCTGAGGTGGAGAAGTCGGGGAACTCTGTGATAAGGACTCATCTGGAATGTCATTTTGATTAGGTCTAGCTAGTGATTGCCTGGTCCCTTCTCCATGATCAATCTGCTTACCTGAACTTCTTCTCCTTGTGATATGCATCTTTTTCTATGCACAAAACAAACAGTTTTTGGGGTTAGACATAATCAACCTACAATACCAACTCTATGACACGATCTAGGAAATGAAATAAAAGAGGCAACTCCTAAATGTCCAGTAGTCTCATGTTCATAGATGTGGTGCACAATACACCCATAAGAAAGACTCTACATGGACACGGCTTTGTAAACTCCCTAAGATGATCTGCTCTAATACCACTTTTGTCATGCCTCCAAGTCTATAAAGACGGACAGGCACTCGGTGCCCTCTAGGCCCGAAATAACCAACATATAACCTGTGCTTATCATGCATATGTCTATGACAACTCTACTGAGATAATAAATCAAAATAAGTAGCACCAAACTTACATACAAGATTTGGTCGTTGAGGCCACAACTATTTAGAGACAAGATACAACTAAACTATATACAATAACTCTACAAAGCCTCTACAAGATGAAGACCTTAACACAGGTCGGGACAGACCCCGACTTACATCAAACTATTATACAATACCAAAATGCATAAACTAAAAACTCAGCAAAGCCTCGGATCAACTTGGAGCTCACCAAAAATAGCTGAGTGTCGGGTGCGCCTATATTAGAGATCTACTAGCTGGAGTACCTGTAGCTGCAGCATAAATTGCAGTATTCCCCACGAGGGATGTTAGTATGAAATAATGTACTGAATATGTAAGGCAATAGCACATGAAAAATAAAACTCAAGTGAAATCAAGTAGCAACATATACATGCATATAATAAAAGACTACCTTCGCTATACTTGTGGGACCATATACACTACATTCTTTTCTTTACTTTTTAATGCTTTTTAACTTCTTTTAGGCATGTATTATAAATGACCAGCTGATCAGCGATAAGGAGAGGATGACCCATGCTAAGAATTTTGACCCCTGGAATCTTGTCCTTATAGCTATACAAATTGGGATCGACTCATGCTAGGCTTTCGCCTCTGGGCTGCCACCCTCACAAATCAAGTGAGATCGACCCATGCTAGGCTCTTGCCCCTGGGTTGCCATGCTGTCCTCATAGCTATACAAATTGGGATATACCCATGCTAGGCTGCCACCCTCACAAACCAATTCCTTTCCACATCCATCTAATACCTTGTCAGGGTAAAGGACATCCCATCAGTTGATCCACAATCAATAACATCAAATCCTCTTTTTGGGATGATAGGAAATATATAATTTTATGGTTCGATCCTCTCATACGTTGGCTACGTAGTTATTGAATTTGAATTATACTTACTCATACTTAATTCAGTGCTCAATACTCCTCTCAAGAATCAACATGCTCATAAGATCTCAATCCTATGATTACCTCAGTCAATTAGTCTCATTGAACATTTATCAACTCAGTTCATCACATTGACTATCAACTCTTTAGTTAGGAACATTCTTTTAAGATTATTTTATAACTCATAAAGACTCTCTACTATCCATCATTCCAACTCATAGTATTTAGGAAACAAAAATATGGTTAAAATATTTAGGAATTCTATAGACTCTTTCAGACTCAAATCACATCAAATATACCCATTTATGTGAAATATGTAAAATAACAAGCATTAATTCAAAGATTCATGTAGAAAAGTAAAACCATCTATTTCAACTATTTAATTCATAAAAACTATCATTCATGCAAGATTATATAGGAATAAATTAGGATTTATGAAAAGCTTTAAAAAAACATTAATAGAAGACTCAATTCGTTCACAACTCAATCTATTCGGGTTATGGGGCACATGGAAGAACATAATTCATGTTCTAGTTAGCCTTACATACTTGAAAGTTTTGAATTTTGAAATAGATTGGAAGAACTTACAAGATTCTCTTGAAATCCTAGCTTTTTCTCCCCTTGAAACCTTGTTCTAAGTTGGAGAATATGTTTTAGCGTAAAAAGTAGGTATAAAAATGTCAAGTTAAGGCTTTGAAAGAGTGGAAAAAGACCAAAATAATCTTTCTTAAAATATTGTAAAAGTCATCCACAGGTAAATCTATGGTTCGTAGAAATTGTTATGGTCCGTAGCAACCCATCCATAAACTTTTAGGCAAATTTTGAGGTCTCTGTATCCATTCCATGAGCCCAAACCATGGTTTGTAGAAGAATCTATGACCCGTAATTGGTTCCGTCAAGTTGGACTCAAAAATGGACTTTCTTTAGTTTTTTCATGATTTAATATGATAGGTCATTATTCAAACCATGACCTGTAAGTCAGGTCATCATTTTCACTCTGTTCTGACAGTCCGACGTAAAATAACCTTTTACTCCAAACTCCAAGTGAGGCAAAATTTGAGGCGTTGGAGAGCTAATTCAAAAAACTTTCATTTGGAAGGTCATAGGCTATCTGATTCCTTGTGTTCTAAAAGTCATGGTCATTTAAAGTTGACCGTTATAAAGTCTAACACGAGAAACTCAATTGATAGAAAAGTTTTGAACTCGACTAAGTACTAAAGGTCTCTGATGACCCTAATCCACTTATAATACATATGAATGAGGCTTGAAACATAGGTTAATCTAATAATAGAGTTGTGAGATGTCATACTCTAGTATTATGTATGATAATTGGACACAATTTGGAGCTTTATATTATCATCTTCCTGTGTCTTATTCAAATGAGATGATGGAAAAAGATGTGGATCAATTATTGGTTAATGGAGGATGGAATGAGAGTAGACTAAGAGATATTTTCCATGAGGATGTTGTGGATTATGTTACCATAAAAGTAGAAGTTAATACAGTAGAGGGTATTTCAGATACTCCTTACTGGATGCCTTCTTTGAATGCAAAGTTCACTATAAAGTCAGCTTGGGAACTAGTAAGATCCCTTGGGACCTCACATGAGTATTTTTTGAAAATATGGAAAAAGGGATGTCACGACCCAAAATCTTGGTATGATGACACTCACCTAACCCATCAAGGCGAGTCAGCCCAAAACCTAAGCAACTCAATATAATAATAAAAATAGAAAATAAATAGTCTAACAAGATAGATAAACATAGGAAAACAAAACTACGACCTTTCCAGAACTGGTGCCACATGTACAAGACTCTAATAATAAAATACACAAATAAAATATAAGTCTTAATATCTAGTTCTCAAATAGAACAAAATATAAGATAGAATCCTTGAACGCCTACTGAAGGTACAAACAACTACCTTACAAGTGATCCAGAAGCTCGATCTTGTAATGAAGAATAACTAGCAAGAGAGATCATACTCATAACCTATAAAAATGTAGCGAGGGGTGAGCACTAAAGAATAGGGTATTCAGCAAATGGAACTAACCTAGAGTAAAGAAATGAACAACACAAGTACTACTATCCACCTATCTAAAAACCATCGAACTACACTCTTGCACTCAGAAAAGTCTTAACACAATAACAACTGTCACAAGGTATTTGTCAGATATTCAAGGAATGTCTCAATATATAGCTCGATTATTCAAAAGATATCTCAAGACAATTTTAAATACTCAACAGATACAACACAAGCAACATCATCTCATAATCCATTTTTTATAATGTAGAAGGCTCTAGTTACCAACATAGATCACAATTTTTCAATAGTTCAATCTCAACATTGTACAAGGTTCAAAGCATTCAACACATTGCATGTGGTGTATATGATGACCTTAAGATTTAAATGATATGACATGGAGTGAATGCTATGAAATGTAATAAATGAGATGCAATGTCAAATAATTGTGATGCATGTTTGTCCTATGATACACATCCGCTGATGTAATCAATTTGGAACTCATAGGGGACATATATATCCATATACCTGCCCCAACTCATGAGGTCTGACCCCAATATATAATTAGTGTCACATGCCACGACTCGTGTGACCCACCCCCTATTTCTCATATGTGTAACATACCACTACTCGTGTGGCCCATCCCCTATTTCTTATTTGTGTTACAGGCTATGGCTCGTATGGCCCATCCATTATTTCTCATCAGTGATTCGCAGTCACAAATGCACATCAAGAACATATATATACAATGTAACGATGATGAGTGCATGCAAGAGTCCACCTCACATTATATACATCACTTCAAGTCAAATATCACAATAACAAGGCATAATAATGGATCCGTTCCTAGATTATAGCCAATCCTCTAACCCATAATCAATTAGATCCACAATATCCAATAATATCTCAACATAAGCATTTAGCTTAACATTTCACATAAAGAGATTCAATAGATAATTCCATGTAATATAATAAAAAGTTCAACAATTAAAACATCATGAACACTTTCACATTATCAACAATGGCATCACAAGCTCATTTCACAATATTATCACCCAAGTTTAAGTCAACAACAATGGACATCATCTCATAATTCAAGTCATACATGTCATCATTTTTTCCTTCCCATTACTCAAATCATACCCATTAAAATAGTTCACTAATCTCCAATTTTTACATTGAAAGAAAATTTTAAGTTTAAGAAAAGGGTTAGGGTCCACTTAATTCAACCAATAGCCAAATCAATCAAAAACTAAATAATCCACAATTTTACAAGTATTTACAATCCCAAAATTATTTCACAAGTCAAGGATTCACAACATTTACGGCTATCGAATTCGAACCCCATGATCAAAGCCTATAAAAATACAGTTCTACTCCATTTCATGGAACAAATCATCCAAACCCACATAAATAGGATAATAGAAGGTTCAATCATACTTAACAAAAGGTTAGAAATTCACTTGCCTTAATTGTGGGAGAAAGGAAGTGATCTTCAACCCAAATGATTGGGTGTGGGTACATTTTCGAAAAGAGAGATTTCCACATGTTTGAAAAGGATAGCTAAGCCCAAGAGGGGATGGACCTTTCAAAGTACTCAAGAGAATCTTTGGATTCGAGGATGAATCCTTTTCAAGAAGGGGAGGATGATAACATGCAAAGCATAGATGACACCAACATGAGTGACATGTATCCCTCAAGACTATTTACGAGGATTCAAGCAAAAGATCTTCGAGGCCTACAAGCAATGTTCATGAAAAAGAAACATTAGAGGAGTTTGAGGGTCACCAAAGAGGCTTACAATGTGTGAAAGGTCTACCAAAGTGAGGAGAGGAAGAAAAGATGTCATGTGTGGAAATGACTATTACTTGAATTCAAGGATTTAAAAAGAAAGCAACCAAACAAGGCCCTTACTCATTAAGGGTAAAATTGTAAAGAGAATGTCTTCTTTTATTTACTTAGTATAAATAGTCATATTTTATCATTTGGTAAGACTTAGATTATGTTGAATATTGAATACTCAAAATTGTAGTATTTTCCTAGTGAGTAGTTAGGGTAAACTCTTGGAATTGTTGGTTGACTTATTTGCTTGATTAATTAAAGTGTCACCCATTTGTGGTTTTTGGTTTCCCTTTAATTTTCTTGTTAGGATTTTATTTGGGTTGTTGAAATCAATTGGGAGGTGAGGGTCTTAGTCCCTTGTTTCCCATAATTTCAATAACTTGAATTTAATCTACATATTCTTTTATTTGTTCCCTTTTATTTTTCTTTCATGCTTGACCCTTTATAACTTACATTCACAAGAGATTCTCAATATCAAGTCACACGTCAACAAGTACCAATGACTATCCATCACTTTCACAAGCATGGGAATATGTAAAATGTCCACATAAATCATTTATTCCCAATTCTTTAATTATTTCATTGTTTTTCAACATTTGAGTCATCATTAACACATTACGTAATAATCACAATATAACATAGTTTAAATCTTTCAATTATCCTTAGTCATCATAGTTCAAGACAATTCATCATTTGAGTTCTTACTTCACAAGAAATTAGATTCACAATTTTTAATAATATCTTAACATAAGCATTTAGTTTTAACATTTCACATAGAGAGATTTAATAGACAATTTCATGTATACAATTCAAAGGTAAACAGTCAAAACATCATGAACACTTTCACATTATCAACAATGGCATCACAAGCTCATTCAACAATATTATTACCCAAGTCTAAGTCAATAACAATGGACATCATCTCACAATTCAAGTCATACATGTATGCCATCATTTTCTCCTTCTGATTACTCAAATCATACCCATTAGAATTTCACTAATCCCCGAGTTTCATATTGGAAGGAAATTTTAAGTTCAATAAACTTAACAAGGGTTAGGGTCTACTTAATTCAATCAATAGTCATATCAATCAACAACTAGATAATCCATAATTTCACTAGTATTCACAATCCCAAAATTATTTCACATGTCAAGGATCCACAACATTTACAACTATCCAATTTAAATCGCATGATCAAAGCATAGAATAATATCATTCTACCTCATTTCATGCCACAAATTACCCAAATTCATATAGGATAATACAAGGTTCAATCATACTTAACAAAAGGTTAGTAGTCCACTTGCCTTAATCAAAGTCCCAACCAACTCAATCCAAGCCTTTTTCCCTTCTACGATACTACAAATCTCCACAATCTCGAAGATCGAATCGCGAACTAGCAAAGAAGATAAATGAATCTACAAAATTGACTCCAAAATATCAAACCACTATCAAGTATTATATATACGCATCAAAAGGAGTCAATTGATACTCATATTGGTAAGAATTCGATTCGGGAGTAAAACGGTTAAAAATTAGATTATTTTTTTTAAATCTTAAATCTGATAATTGAGCTCAGAATCAGATTCTACACGAAAATTAAAATTTGTGACTGAAAATTCCATAAATTTTGAGTAGAAATTGAGGGAGAAATCATCATCTAAAGTTTGAATCATGTTCTAGAAACCCCATAAAAATTGGAGGGTTGAAATAAAAAAATTTAAGTCAAAATCATAATTTAAATGTTGAAAATAAAAGAAATAGTATTTAGAAAGCTTACCCAAATGAAAATACACAAAAACTCTTGCTCTAAATTGCACATCCAAGCTTTAAGATCTCCAAAAATGGAAAAAAATGGTGTACTAGTCAAAATGGGAGAGAACGGATATTTTCAACATTAAAAAAATAGAAAAAGGTTGTTGACCAGGGTTGACCCGTGTTGACCGAGTGTTGACCGCAATCAACTTACACCGACACCTTTCAAAACATGTTTTTTGACTCTTGAAACTCATTTGAAACCCTATAAATATGAACCAAATATGAAATCCTACTGGAAACTACGTTGTGGACACAATGAAATCATCAAAATTCACATTAGAGCTTTCAAACTTCAAATGTTTACCAAGTAAACTTATAATTCGAATTCAACTGAATATGCAAATTTGGGTCCAATGAAATTGCGTTGTAATTTAGAATTCAATTCCGTCAGTTTTCCTAGATCAAATTTCGTCTTTAAGAGCTACTAGGATCAACGAAATTGCATTCTGGTACTCAAAATTCAAGATGACTTCAAAACTAAAAATTTCAAATTTCAAGCCTTTAAAAATTATTTCTTTGGCAAACTTTTAACTTTTTACAATTTAGACTCAACCAAAAATGATTCAAGATAACTTTTGGAAAGGGCAAAATGATAATTTTATCGAGAATGCTAAAATAATTTTGTCGAGAATGCTAAAAATAACCTTCAGCGTCATTAGAAAGGACTACCATTTAAAGTATCCTTGTTTGTGTGGAGGATGTTTGAGGTTATCTATAGGAGAGTTCTGGATTAGAATTGGTGTAATGGATGATGTTATATGTTGTTGTTGTCATCAACAGGCTGAAGAATCATATTATCATCTTTTCTTAGCCTATCCTGCAACTAATTATTTATGGTCCAATTTCTCAAAGAAAGCATGAATAACTGGACCCAGTTATTTTTTAAAGGATACAATTAATAAATTGTGAAGTACATAATGTTCAAATAAACTAAAATCACTGTTTAATATTGTCCCTTGTTTTATATTCTGGGTGATTTGGAAGAGGAGGAACATAATCAAACATGGGGACACTTTCACCATACAAAATATGGTTTTGGAGATGAGTAGAAATCTGCACAAGCTGGCAAAATTTAAGTGTCCCTGGCTTAAGAGGATTCTACAAAATGGCCGATTTAGTATAAAGTTTTGGTGGGTGCAAACTAATCATTGTACCAAACATTATTAGCTACTTGAAGAAGGTTGCTTTAAATGTAACTTTGATGGTGCCTCTAATGCTAATCTAGGGCCAGTGTTGCTGGTTTTTGCATTAGAAATTGAAAGGGAGATTTTGTCTTTGCAGCATCACTGGACATATGGATTAGAACCAGTCTAGAAGCTGAAACCCGGGCATTGGAGAAAGGACTTAAAGTTTGTGTCAACATGAATTGGATGCCAGTCATATTGGAGACAAATTCATTAATGGTTTTTAGTTATTTATCAGGGATTTAAGAGGTTCCTGGGAGTATCAGTGGAATGGTTAAGAAGATTAACACTTTGAGGGGCCACAAAGAAGTGGAAATTCAACATATCCTAAGGGAAGGGAACAAAGTTGCGGACTATTTTGCTAACTATAGTTTTTTTTGGAGGAACAATACAAATTAAGTTTTTTGATATTCATCAGGTTCCAAATAAGGATGAGCTTTATTAGTCTTAGATGCACAACAAAGAGAACAATAGAGAAAATAATAGATAGAGATTGTGAGAAGAATAAGGGATACCTGAACATACAAGAATTGAACCCAATCTTGATTGTTTAACAGTGGTATTAGCTCCTTTTGGGCTCTAATGGTTGACCAGAAAATATTAGGCTATGTTTTTGTGGTGGATTTGACACAATAAAGAAGAAGAATTGCAAACTAATTTGTCGATGTATCAAGGGCCTTGAAGATAGTGTATGTACATCAAAATGGGTTGGCAAAGGTTGTTATCAGACATAAAAATGGAAGCTCACTGGTCACTCACAGCGATTGAGTTGAAGAAGTCTTCACCGGACTTGATTTCATGGCGTCATGAGAATTATTGATGCTGAAATGAAATTAATCCAAGCCCAATAGTATTGTGAGGGACCTGTGATTGCTTGAAATTTCATCATTTGCACATGCTTGAAGATCTAGGAAGGATGACCGACAGGAGACATCAGTGTGCGACCATTGGAAAAGGAATAAGAAAGGATGCAAACTTCCCTTTCTTAAAAGGGGAGAAGATTCTAGATCTATGATATTTTCAAATAATATTTCTTTGGACCCGTTTTTCTTGTGCCATGGTTTATCTTTTTAAAATTACTTGGGTGTGTTTTTGGGCTTCTTTTTTAGAGCCCGGTTTCATTTTTATGGAATAAAAGGCTTTGTGCCTGTTTTTTATTTTTTAAAAATACAGAAAACCTCCAACGAAATCTCAAATGTACTTTTCAATCACATCACAATGTTTTTTGCAGAAAATTGCATGATTTAGACACAAAAGTCACTGAAAACAGACCCTAAATGCTCAAGTTATCAACACCTCAAAATTCATTCAAGATCCAGTTCAAAAAAGGACCTGCACAACAGCTAATATCATGATTCTTTAACCTCAATCGAAAGTTCCAATCAAAATTTCAAGCTCACCGACATGTCCCTTGTGAAATTCTACACAAGTTAGCCTAAAAATCCTTTGAAAATCAGCTCCCAAAGTTTTTCAAGAATCCAACCCGAATATGATGCATGACAATAACTAAATTTGATATTTCACCTCAAACGAAGGTTCCCATTAAAATTTTGAGCTCACCATTATGTTTCTTGTGAAAAATCCTTCAATATGGACCATTGAATCGTCCAATTTTGCCTTGAAATTGTGCAGAAATTAACTCTTGAATATGAGAAAATAAGCTGAAATTGGGCTTTTTAAAAGTTTGAATCTGGTCACTAGAAGTTCGAATCTGGCCCTTAAAGTCCAAATTCTGGTCCCTAAAAGGGCTGAACAGACCCTCAACATTCGTTTGGAATCGATAAAAGTAAACTAGATATGCTATCCCACCAAATTTAATGTTCTGGACTCAATAACATAATCAAAATTTCCATACGAGGTGTTACGACTAATATAGGTTCAACTCCCAAGGCCATATTTAAGCAAATTCTACCAAGGGGCTCAAAATGAGTTCGAAAACCTCGAGAGTCAAATAAAAGGTCGTTCTAGACCAAAATCAACATTCTGAAGCTAACCACGTTGTTAGAGTTTCTATCCAGGGACATTTTCCATGAATATTGACAAAAGACAACTCTAGGTCAAATTTCAACAGCCAAAATGTTAAATTGTCTAAACTTGCATTGAAGGTCGCGATACTCGAACCGACCCTGCTATTAGCCTAATTAGATCATTCTGAAGCTAATGAAACTGTTATAATTCTGTTTTGAGACCATTTGCCCGCATTTTATATTGAAATCAACTTTTCAAGTTAAAAGGACCTTCAAAATATGAAAAACTACACAACTTCCAAATGAAAGAGCAGATGATTGAACTACCGGTGTCAGTACGTCATAAATGACTTGGGGTTGTTACAGGAAAGCTCTCAATTCTAAAAAGGAAGAGGAGTGCAGGAAATGACCTGGAGGGCCGTTACACAATATTTATCTACTCTCCTGATTTTTTCAATTTCAGGTAAGTTTTTGATCGATTTCTTGAATTCTCTCATTTTTTTATCCAATTTCATCAGCCTTTTTTAGAATTTGTTTAAATTTAATAAGCTACGTACACTAGATTGAGGATTTGGAATCAGATTTTTTTTTTTTAAAAAATTGTTTGAATTCAATAAGTTATATGCACTAGAGTGAGGATACTGAATCATGTATTACGAATAGTTATTAGTTCAGTACTTCATCTGAAAAAAAAAGAAGCTCATTCTCAATGCATATAAGTTGCCAGCGCAACTAAGTGAAAGAGTAAGCAAAGCTCTTCCTTTGTAGAGTAGTCAAAATACAAATCCTATGAGGAAGCAAAGCTCTTACATTTATATGTTAATTGCCTTAAGTATATGTTGAAAAAAAATCCAAATAAATAAATAAATGAAATCTCTCGATTATGCATATTATTTCTTCAAGAGATGACAATCATTTACTGCTTACGCAATTTTCCTTTTCTTCTCTTTCTTCTGGGTTTTTGTTATGTGAAATTGCAGTATATATTAATGTTGAACGAAATCTCTTAGCATGATTTTTTTTCCGTACGTGATGTGAAATATTGAATGGTTTTCTCAGTTTTATGGCCACCTGAAGTAGCCGGGAGAAATTACTTATGTTGGAATTATTCACACAGCCACTTGAGCTGAGCTCCTTTCGCTTCAACCAGTGAAACTTTTTATCCATTAATAATTTTGGACCTAAAACATCGTAAAACTATGCCTAAGATTTATATTACGTACATCTTTAATCTATTATAGTGAGCAAGCAACATCCTTAAACTACCCAAAATAAAGCAGTTTCATCGTTTCCTCTAACACCATTTAAAAAAACTAACGGAATCAGCTATGTTTTTGTCATGTGACACCAAAGAGTTAGAATCAAAAGTGCCCTTCATAACTTTCTCGAAGTACCTACTAGCATACCACTAAAGATAGACTTTCCTACATGGAAGCAAAGATTAGGACTGTTTGTCTAAAATTATATGGAGCAAATGTGAGTATTTTTATTTTTACTAAATAATTTTTTTACCAGTCCATTTCTTCAAGTAAAGTATTGTAAATTTGAAGATGTTTGAAACCTTCGATATATTTTTTTATAGAGTTAAAATTGATCCTTCAATGTTTATTATGAATTGCTTCTGCAATAACTATCATTGATGTCAAATAGACTGGCACAATTATAATTTTTAAGGAGTGGTTAAGGTTGGGTCCTCAAAATATATGCTTTCTTAGGAGTTCAATATTTCACTGTTTACGCTACAATATTTTATACTCGTACTAAAAATGAAATCAATCAAATATAGAAAATTAAGGAACAATTTAGGAGTTATAGGGATGTATGTTAAGACGAATTATAGCCAATGCTATGTTGTCACTATTGTTATTTAGCCTCTTAAATTTCACAAAGTTTATCAGATTTGCTATGAATTACGTCTGTTTAGAGTCTAAATCACATTTATAGTGAAACATTTGACACAATTCTGAGATGTTCGCATTTGAGTTCATACTCGATCACTATATATAATGTGAATTTTATTTAATTGACGACGGAATATGAAACGGACTTGTGGTTAGTTCTTACTACATTTAATTATCTTTTGAAGTCTAGAATGTGGTTTTTGTATTTGCTTATTGCCAAGGTCAAGCCAATAGAGGTGCATATTCTTTAAGTTGTTCACTTCACCCTCGGAAGGTAGAATTATTCAATAGTATTTGCTTAATGTAAGTTGAGAGAGCCGAGGAGAGCAGCTATGATTGGAGAAGGCTTATTTGCCTGCAAATTCTTGTTGATAGTCTGTTTCAGTGCTGCTTTCTTGGCAAGCAAAGAAATATAATAGAATTAAAAATAAAAAAAAAGATTGAAAAGGCTGTATTTCAGCTTTTATTTCCTTTAGAAGTATAAACTGAAGAAACTAAACATGTTAAAAATGTAAACTATCACGAGTCTTTACACGCACTACATTATGTCGGTCATTTAGTTGTAATGAGCTTCACATCAATTTTTAATAAGTCCCGTGATTATTATTATTACCCTATTATATAAGTGAAACAAGCAAGGACGAACAAAGCATGATATAATTGTATGAAAAGTATTGGGCAATGTACCGTGAAGACTTTCTCATTTTAGGTCTTTTCTGGACAAATTTGATTGGCTCTTCAACACGTGAAAGGATAATAAAATGCACTGTACAAAAATTGCATCTGCATGTGTCAGGATCCAAAATTGAATCACGATTAATCAAATCCCAACTCAAATACGATACCCAATATCAGAAGGAAAAGCTAAAATAGACCACCCCAATACTTAGTCAAATCCCAGAACCTAGTGTCATGAGTATAAAAAACATCGATTATAGTACGAGAGTGAAATACAACATTGTCTCAACAAAAAATAGAAAAAAAACTACAAAAGCAAATAGTAATAGTAGTGATACTGAATTTGGTCTCACCACTGAAACTGAGATAAAAGCTCCACTAGAAATGATCAACCACCACATAGGGAACCCTGGCTAGAAACTACAACAGGGCTAACATAGTAGGGGTGAATACACAAAAATGTACTTGATAGGTTTAATCGACTAGATATTAGAAATTGAATAAGATATGTAATAATCCAGAAAATCTTCCACCAGCAATAGGAAAACCAATCTGGTAAGTTGAAGCCAATATATATAGATATAAACATGATAAGTTTAGAAATCTCCATATCATAATATCGTAAATCAAATATAGTCAATGATGCAATGATGATGAGATGTAAGTAATGCATGGGTGGTACTGGTAGAATCAAGACTGTCTAACAACCTGTTGTATACATCTCTCGAACTAAGGCTACTAGATAGAACCCATGGGGGCCTCACAGATCATATATCACAATATCACAAACTTTCCACCTCCTTGTGGATAAGGGAAATCACAGTGTATCACAACCTTTTCATCTCCTCATGGATAAGGGAAATCACAGTGTATTAACTACCATGCCGTAAATGGTGCCATGGTCAGGGACTCAAGATACAAAGATATTAAAGGTGTCTCATTTTCTTTCAAAAGTATTTGTTCCTAATCTCAGGTGTTACAATGCTGACATGAGAATACATGCATACAAATGTCACAGTTTCAATATATCACAACAATCCAATAGAATATCATATAAGTCATTCATCTGAATTTCCAAGTATAATGCATAAATACCACCATTAAGAGCCACAAGTTTTGAATAAGCCTCAAGTCTCAAATTTAATTAATTTCCTAATTCTACCATGCCTCATCGCATAAATGATATGATATGACTTCACAAGTCTCAATTTATATCATAATTATCCGAACAAGTGTCTCAATGTCAATAAGTACTTTCAATCACAATTATAATGAGATATCATGAATTACCAACACAATAAGCATCACTTTCTCCCACAATTATCACCATACAAATCAATTTCCCCATGAATCAATCCAATCTCATGGCTTATCACATAAACAAACTCAATAACCTAAACTTGATTCTAAGGAGGATAAGTTAAACCTATCTCGAATGCCAAATCACACATGAACTAGCCAATTGAATGAATGAATCTATAAAACCATCTAAAAATGTCAAACCACTATAAAGAATGAGATATTCGTGTCGAAAGGAGTCAATTGATATCCATATTGATAGGAATTAGGTAGGGGGGAAAAATGATTAAAAAAATAGATTATTTTTGAAAATTTTAAATCTAAAAATTGAGCTTGAAATTAGGTTCTACACGAAAAATAGAGTTTGTGGATAGAAATACCATAAAATTGAGTAGAAATTGATGGAGAAATCATCATTTAAAGTTTGAATCATGTTCTTGAAAAATCATAAAAATTGGAAGAATGAAATAAAAAATTTCAAGTTGAAATCATAATTTAAATACTAAAAATCAAAGATTTAGTGTTGAGGAAGGTTAACCAAATGAAATCCATGAAAAACTTTGCTCAAAATGACAAAATTGCCCCTTCAAGCTTTTAGAATTCAAAAATGGTGGAATAATAAAAAATGGGAAAGAAACAAGATATTTTCATCAATAAAAACAAAAGAAAATGGATTGTTGACCAAGTTTGACTCGCATTGACCATATTGATCGTGCATTAACTGCAGTCAACATGCACCAACATCCTTCAAAACATATTTTTAACCCTGAAAACTCGTTTGAAACCCTATAAATATGAACCAATAGTGCAAATTGATAAAAATAATATTTTGGAACTAATGAAATTGTGAAAAATCGAATTCAAGGTCTCCTTGACCCGGTAACTCATAAATCACAATGAAACTACTTTAGGTCCTTAAATGACCAAAATGCCCTTGGAACCCCTGAAAAATATGACAATGCCTCTCCTAAACCTAAAATCATCCCTCGAATCCAACAAGACCATCAAAATTTCAAATCGAGCATCCGAACTCCAATCGTTGACAAAAGTCAAACTTAGTCCATTTTAAACCAACTTTTCCAACTATCGACTTCATTTCCACATACGGACTACAAATTTGACTTCGTCACTTTGCTTGCATCAATTTTTACATTCCAAAACTAATGAAATTGATGGAATTTCATTCCAAGGTTTGAAACTACGAATGATATAAAAATGCACTTTTTGAACCATTTAAGCTTTCAAAATATCCAAACTCACATTATGCCTCTTGTATCCATAATATGCTACTACAAATCACACAATTAGCTCAAATAAGGTTTGGGACAACTAATAGAAGGACAAAATAGTAATTTTTATTATAGAAATTCACAAAAGACCATTAAGGTTATTACATCATTCACCATTTAAAATAATATTCGTCCTAAAAAATAAGAGAAATGAAAGAACCTGAAGCCTAAAAAAGGTGTTGATATCTGGACCGTAGGTCTGACTCCAAATCCCTTGTAGCCTCCTTAATGGGTTGGTGTCACCATTGAACCTTCAGTAAAGGAATGTCATTGTTCCTCAACTTCCTGACCTGTCTTTTCATAATAGTCATGGGCTCCTCTTCATATGATAAGTCTGAACCCAAACTCTACTGAATCAGGAAATCACGTGAGACTCATCTAGAATATATCGATTACGTATGGAGACATGAAATATCAGATGAACTGCAAATAAACTCGGTGGCAAAGCTAAATCATAAGCGACCTCACCTACTCTCCCTAAAATCTCAAATGGACTGATAAATCTAGGGCTAAACTTGTCCTTCATTCCAAACCACATTGCACCTTTCATGGGTGATATCTTCAGCTACACATTGTCTCCTTCCGTAAACTTCAAAGATTGAGTCCTTCTGTCAACATAACTCTTCTGGCGACTCTGAGTTGTCAGCAACCTTTCTTGTATCAACTCTACTCGTTTCATGGCATCTCTGAGTAAATCTACACCTAAAGAATTAGCTGAACCAGAATCAAACCATCCAATGGGTGAGCGACACCTACAACCATATAATGCCTCAAATAGTGTTATCTAAATACTAGGGTGATAACTATTATTATATGTAAACACCACCAAAGGCAAGTGCTAATTCCATCGGTCCCCAAAATCTATCACAAATGCCCAAAGCTTATCCTTCAACACCTGAATAATACATTCATACTGCCTATCAGCCTATGGGTGAAAGGTTGAACTCAAGTCTAATCGGGTACGCAATCATGTTGTAAAGCCTTCCCAAAGGGAGAAGTGAAATTGTTTTTGATGTCAGACACTATAGAAACCAGCATACCATGACAAGCTAATAATTTGATGAATCATAGCCTAGCCAACTGCTCCTCACTATAGCTAATCTTCACCGGTAAAAAGTAAGCCGATTTGGTCAGATGATACAATATCACCGAATAGAATCATACTTGCCCAATGCTAAGGGTAACCCAATAAAAAATCCATGATGATATATTCCCACTTCTGCTTAGAATGGGCATTCCCTACATCGAACCCCCAAGCTTTTGGTACTCATACTTGACTTGTTGACAATGTAAACACTTAGCCACGAACACAGTAATGTCCCTCTTAATTTCACTCCACCAATGATATATTTTCGTCACATTTGGATGAATAAAATACCTAGCATAATGTTCCTCCTCCAATATCATGCACACCCAACCTCCTACCTTAGACACACAAACATGACCATTGATCCTCAAAACCCCCTCTAAATCAAGGGTAGCAGACTTAGCCTCACCTCTCAACACTTTATCTTTAATAAAAAATAACTTAGCATCAACGAACTGGTGAGCACAAATCTAGTCAAGCAAAGATGATCTAGCATCCACAAAGGCTAACACACTATGAAGAGGTGAAATGTCAAGTCGGACTAGCTATCTGGATAGGGGATTGAATCTCCAAGGCCAAAGGCCTCTCTTCTACCCTTAAGAATGCTAAGGAAGGTTCTTCTTCTCCAATCAATTTCTTCTTGATTATTCTAAATTAACAAAGGTATGTGAGATTGATTCATGGCCCCCTTTCAACAATGACGACCCAAAAGCTTCCTACACTTTAAATTTATGAATTTCATGCTTCAATTGATTATGTATCTTGTAGATTACTTATGATTTAATTAAATTGAAGTATGGGTTGTATTTATTGATGATTTGAAAGTTATTTAAGTTCAATTATGATGAATTGCATTGATATTATGAATGTCCAATTATGCATGTCCCTTAAAGCTTTTAATATATGCATGGATAAAGTTATTTGAGCTTTAATTGTTGATATAATTGTGAATTTCATATGGATTCTTCTTATTATGAGTTTTCACTTGTAGTTGCCCATGTTATATCATCATCATTCATGGCATATGCTTACATGAACATTAATTTTAAGGAGATTTATGAAGTGGGCTAAGTCCCAACCTTGACTATGATTATGTTTCTAAGAGGATTATAGGTACGATATGACATGTGATCACATAATATCCTTGACTTGGCTCTTTAATCACCTTGGACGTTGACACTATCTTGTACAAGAATGAATGAGCTACTCCTATGCATGAAAAGTATGACATGAAGTAAGATTTGTCTTTCAAGCCCAAGTATGCATGAAAGTGATTTGAGAGACTTGTCCTTCCTTTGAATGAGACAGGAGGCGTTAAAGTTATCCCCAAGGCTCATCTTCCGTTCTCTTGAACTACGTGCTAGCATAAGACCCATTTTATGGGATGATTATGATATGATAAGGAAATCCATCCAAAAAGATCTGGTCGTAAGAAAAGTGGTCATCACACTGAAAAGATCGGGTCGTAAGGTGTGATGTGGTCTACCCTTGGAAAGTAGTCCACTCCCATCTTGATATGGAGGCTTGACATCGGGAGTTCATGTATTGGCTTGTATGGATTATGTTGTTTGGTTACGGTCTCATCCTCGATATGTTAAGCATTATAGCATTCATTCATCATGAATTTTATGGCATATCAATATATTATTTTTTCATATATAAATCTTTCTATATATGTGACCTTTTCATCTAACATTGAATGCAAGTTTAATCAATTCATAAGAAAATGCATGCTCGCATACTTAGTACATTCAAACATACTAACACATACTCTTTTGCCTATATAATCTAACTATATAGTGACCGGAGACTGTCATCTTCCACATCTTGATGGCTAGATTGACTGGCAAAGAGTTGCTTATGGTGAGTCCTATCATTCCATTTGGGTTATTATTGATAGAATGGCAAAGTCGAATCACCTTCTGTTGGTTAAGACGACTTATGGTGCCGAACATTATGCCAAGTTGTATATTCATGAATTGGTAAGATTACATGGGCTCCCACTATCTATTATTTCAGATCAAAGTGCTTAATTCACATCACACTTTTTGAGGTCCTTTCAAAAGGGTCTTGGTACCTAAGTCAAGCTTAGCATAGCTTTTCACCCACAAACGGATGGCCAAGCCGAAAGGACCATTCAAACTCTTGAGGATATGCTAAGATCTTGTGTTTTGGATTTTAAGGGAATTTGGGATCAACATCTTCCGCTCATTGAGTTTTTTTTATAATATAACTACCACTTTAGGATCAGAATGGTTCCATTTGAAGCTTTATACAGTAGACGTTGCAGATCCGCGGTTGGGTTATTTGAAGTAGCGAAAATGGCTTTTTTGGGTCTGAATTTGGTTGTGGAAGCTTTGGAGAAGGTGAGGATGATAAAGAAGAGGTTGAAAATAGCTCAAAATTGGAAAACTTCTTATGTTGATTCTAGAAGGAGAGACCTTGATTTCGAAGTCGATGATTAAATGTATTTGAAGGTTTTGCCGATGAAGGGTGTGGTTCATTTTGGAAAGAAACGAAAGTTACGCCCTAGGTATGTAGGGCCTTCTCCTATATGAGATGTGTGGGTAAAGTTTCATACGAGTTAGAGTTGCATATTGAAATGATCACGGTTCATCCGATTTTCCATGTCTCCATGTTGAGAAAGTGTGTTGGAGACCCAAATTCCATTATTCCCTTAGAAGTGGTGAATGTTGAAGAGAGTTTGATTTATGAGGAAGTCCCAGTGGAAATATTGAATAGACAAGTCAAGCGGTTGAGAAACAAGGGTATAGTATTTGTTAAAGATTTTTGGAGGAACCAAGAAGTCGAAAGTGCAACTTGGGAGGTTGAAGTGGATTTGAAAAAATGATACCCCTATCTCTTTCATTCTAATCAATCTTGAGGTACCACGACTCTCCTATTTAAGAACCTCTTTTCCTTGCATGTCATTTCCATATTATTTATGCATACTTATGTGACTTTGAGAATTGCATTGTAAGTGTTATTTAAAACATGGTTTGAAAATTTTCATAATGCATATGTTGTAATTTTTGCATATGGTGCATCTACTCCAATCTTATAGCTTGACTTTAGCATATTCAGAGATGAATTGTAACACCTCGCATTTCACGTGTACTAGTACTATGTATATAGGACATGATATGGCTTGGTCAAATGAGCACCAATTTTTAGAAGTG
>JBCEWC010007592.1:0-21186 GCA_038996855.1 Solanum aculeatissimum | reverse complement strand
TGAGGGGTATTTGTGGTCTCTTAAGATAACGGCAGGGGTATTTTTGGTCTAAAAATCTAACGGAGGGTATAAGTGGTCTATTTTGCATAGTTCGGGGGCAATTTTGACCCTTTTCCGTATTATTAATGTTGATTAAATTTTAAATTTAATGATTAAGTTATTTTATATTTGTATATATAGAAATTTGTATAAGAGGAACAAACAGCTCAAGAAGACACGTCGACGGAGAGTTGTTTGCTTGCCCCCAACTGCCACTTATATAATAAGATAATATACCAATCAATAAAAGTATTACTAATACCATAGATTTCTAAGTATTAGTAGTGCAATAATTTTAGGAAAAAATATATAATTACACAACATATTTTACCATAATTTCTACCGTTCTAAAAAATTACAGAAATCTCTTATTTCTACTTTCTCTCTCCAACTTGTAGATACATAGATTATTATTTTTTACTCTTTTTTAATTTATCCTAAATTTCCTCCTAATTTTAAGTATTCTAATCAATATCTACATAATTCTCCTATTTTTCAATTGTCTAATCAATCTTTTTACGAATCATTATTTTCAAACTAAATAAAAAGGGAAGAAATTGAAAAGTCTCTGATTTCTCCGCCAAAACCTAGTGTCTTCCATTTTTATCTTCTTCTTCATAACAGTCGTCCATGTCAATCGTTGATACATATGGATTCCTCATTCCGAAGTTTCACACCGGCACCATTTCAATTCCAACGATGAGAGCTTTCATGAAAATAGATTAAAAAAAATGAATGATCCATTATTGGCCGAGAAATCGCAAGAAAATGATCCATCATTTTTGTTTTGGCGATGATGCCCAAAATCCTCAAGGTGACTTCATTGAAGAGGATTTACCAGTTGATACTTGAAGAAGGATTTCCATGTTTTTTAGAATGATAGATACTTGATACTTAAAATTAAGGATTTACCAGTTGATACCTAAAGAAGAATTTTCCTTTTTTTTTTAGAATGATAGATATTTGATACTTAAAATTAAGTGTTGCATTTAGGTACTTGATACTTTAAGGAGTGTTTGTGCTTATCAAACTATTGATAATTGATACCTGACTAAGTTTTATATTTTTTTATCTAGAAGATATTTGATACTTAAAATTATGTGCTTGATCTGAGTAATTGATACCTGAAGAAAGATTTTTCATTCACACCATCAAAGACTAGAATTCCCAAATTTCAGAATGCCGCAACAAAATTGATATATTCATACCTTCTCTTCCATTTTCTTTTGTAAACGGAATTAACCAAACGGAACTAAGAAGACATGGAACTAACCAAACAATGATTTCTCCGGTACCATCAACCACAAAAATAGAAAAGGAATCCAATGATATTGAATTCAATATTTGAATTTGTTTTTCTAAAGGAATCCAATGACTTTTTTTTTAATGAAAAATAGGTTTATTGACATTAATTAGCTTAATTTGTGGTTCAAAATTTATCTCTCCTTTTTTCTAAAGGAATCTGTTCGATTTTTTATGGAAATAGTTTGAATGACATTAAATAACTTAATTTATGAAAGAGAGAGTAACTACAATTAACATGTATCAACAAGTGATTTTTTAAAAAAGATTTTTGATAAATTTAAAAAGAGTAGGGACAAATTGAAATTTGTTCCTTACATAATGAGATTTGTGTAAGTTATACATAATTTTAACGCATGCATTAACATGATTAAAGACGTAATTGCCCCTCAAAATTTTATTTTACATTTTTGAAAATAAATTTTTTAATGCAATGTATGCTATTTTTAATGTATCAAATCAAATAATTCACAAAAATATTCTATATATAATTATGGCAAGTATAATTAATATATAAACTACTAATACCAATAATATACTCTATTTAGCATTATTTCCGTACAATCTGTCGAATAACCTCTCAAAAAGATTCAAAACTAATCATCCGGATTCAAATATTTCAGTAGCCAATGATAATTTTCATTGCCTCAATGGAATTATAGTAATTTAAGTAAGGTACATCTCCCTCACTTATATTAACCTTTTCTAATTTCATTTTCATTATATATAAATAGAAAAAAATTAATAGTACTAAACACCCCTCAGTGGATTTGCTTTATTTTTAAAAAAGAAATCTTGGCTTAATCCTTTTGGAGTGAAGTACTTATCTAAAAACCCTTCCTTTCTTACCTGGAATCAAGAAAAACTCAATTTCCACGCATTTTCTGGCCTATCCGGTATTTTCTTTGGAATATATATAGGGGGTAAAGTCCCAAGCTGAGTTGTGAATTCATGTTATTCTGCAGTTCTTGATTTTGCTTCATAAATCGTAGGTCTCTTCTCCCCTTTTCCCCCACTCGGTCCCTCTGCATGAATATATATAAAAAGAAAATACTGTACATTCTTTTTATTTGTATGTGTAGTTGATGTAGTCTCGTTTGTTCATTTACTTCCATGGGTTTCTTGATTTGGTGGTATTGTTTAAGTTTTACTGTTGTTTCCCCGTCTACCCTTTTTGTGTCTGGTTTTGTGAGAAATCTGCATAAAGAAAAGGGTATTCAACTTCTGCACTGTTGTGGATTTTATGAGTTCCTTATGCTTCTTTGTTTGGAAGGCAGTTCTTGGGTATTGATGAGGTTAAGTAGGTAAAAAAGTTTACTTTTTTTTCAAAGAATTGACGGGAAAATGAAACTTCAATATCGTTTGGTCTTTGGTGGGATATGGCTTTCAGTTCTGCTGGCATATCAATGGTGAAATCAATATTTTGGTATTTTGTTTTGGGTTTATCAAGAGTTAATCATGATTCTTGCTCTAAACTTCTCAAAACAAAACCTCCCACCTCCTCAGCTACATTTTATACAATAATAATACACCTGGAATATTCTCACAAGTGGGGTCTAGAGAGGGTGGTGTACACAGACCTTACCCTGTTTTGTAGGTTGGAGAGGCCGTTTCGGATAGACTCAGCACCTGGAAAGAAAGTATTTTCTTTTCAGCAGGTTGCAGTCCTGTATTTTAGGGAAGGCAAAACCAGGGAAAAACTGATTCAAAACCTGTAAATTAATCCTTTTTGAATTACTGACCTTGTGGTATTCAAGGGGAATCTGTAAACTGTTGTTTCTTTTGTTTAATTTTGTGTTTGACAAATTGCTGGAAGGCGAAACTTTTCGACTGGAATCTGAAATTTTGGATCCTACATTTCTCTTTAGTGTTATAAAGAGAATTATACTTGATCTTATTTACTTTGATGTTATTTGAGCAGGCTAAGTGGGGTCAATATGTGGACATCTTCTGGACTATATATTCTCTTAATATCTGTTGTTTATGCTGTCCTTCCAGAATATGGGCAATTTGTTATGTTGTGTTCAAGTTGATCAATCCACTATTGCAATTAAGGAGAAGTTTGGCAAGTATCAGGATGTGCTTGAGCCAGGGTGCCACTGTGTACCTTGGTTCCTCGGAAGCCAGTTGGCTGGTCATCTCTCCCTCAGGGTGCAGCAACTAGATGTGCGCTGTGAAACCAAGACAAAGGTCGACTTATTTTCCCATCTCTGAATTAGTTTGGCTTGAAATGTATGAGATACTAAGATATCAAAGTTAACCATGAATTACTAATTAGTTGTAGCATAAACTTAATTAGTAGGTGTGAGTTTGTCCAAATATATGTGTTATGCTAATACGTGGATTGCTATAATATTCAGGATAATGTATTTGTCAATGTTGTTGCATCAATTCAGTATCGTGCCATTGCAGACAAAGCAAATGAAGCTTTCTACAAGCTAAGTAATACTAAGGGTCAAATTCAGGCGTATGTTTTTGATGGTCAGTAACTTAACTTTCACTTTACTAAGATCTGATGATTATTTCCTGCACTATTTTTTGCTGATTTGATACAATTTAATAAGATACAACAGATTTTGACTTGTTTGTGCTTTATTTCATCAGTCATAAGAGCTAGTGTTCCGAAACTCATTCTTGATGATGTGTTTGAGCAAAAAAATGAAATTGCTAAGGCTGTTGAGGAGGAACTTGAGAAAGTACGTGGATAGTCGATGATTTTTCATTTGAATCATTGATCTGAATCATAAATTTGATCCTTATAAATGGTTTCTTGCTCTTTTACAGGCTATGTCGGCTTATGGATATGAAATTGTTCAGACACTTATCGTTGATATAGTACCAGATGAGCATGTGAAGAGAGCTATGAATGAAATTAATGCTGGTATAAACAAATTCTTTACTCAGATTAAGCCTTGGCTTACATGCTTACTGTTTTAATAAAGGGGAATATACAATCCGGTTGAAGGATTTTCCTATTACCATTATAATTATCTTTTTGTGGATTAAGATATTTAAACATGGATGCAAAACGTTGCAATTCCGAACTTTCAGATTGCCAAAATTGAAAATTTTGATACTCCTGTCCAGTCTTCCTTGCTATTTTCATATTGTAACTATCTTCAACTCTACAGCTGCTCGGCTGAGGGTGGCTGCTAATGAGAAGGCAGAGGCCGAGAAGATTTTGCAAATTAAGAGGGCTGAAGGAGAGGCCGAGTCTAAGTATCTCTCAGGATTAGGTATTGCACGACAACGTCAAGCAATCGTGGATGGTCTGAGAGACAGTGTGCTTGGATTTTCAGTCAATGTGCCTGGAACTACGGCAAAGGATGTGATGGACATGGTCCTCGTGACCCAGTACTTTGACACCATGAAAGAAATTGGTGCCTCCAGCAAGTCATCTGCTGTCTTCATCCCCCACGGGCCTGGTGCTGTAAAAGAAGTGGCACAGCAGATTCGTGATGGACTTCTTCAAGCTTCTGTTGGGCATTAAAGCTTTATTGCTCATGAATGTTAATAGGCTTCATATCAAAGCAAGGTTTCGTCAAGTCTTGATCTTTTCTTCCTTAAGAATGTGAAATATGTGGTGAGTTGACTTTGTTAGAGATTTGTGAATCCCGTTACTACATATGTTTATAATCGGTTTGGTAAAGTTTTTGAATATATAAAGAAGAATTTACAAGTTCCATAAGATTGTTCTACAGCATTGTGTGTTTTTGCGACTACCATCTCCCATGTAACCCAATTTTTTTCTGCTTTGCTGGGACAAGTTTGTCTTCCCCAAGTTTTTTTAAAGCTTTCATATCATAGTACTTGACGACTCGTCTGTAAGAACCTCCTGCAATCGTTACATAGTGTAATACTGTATATTATGCCGCATTTTGATTGAAATATACAGATTTGAATTGTGATGTATAAAATTGCGATATTGTGGATGTCTTAGAATGGATGAATGCTCGAAAACAGACGATGATTATGAAGACTTTTCCTTGAAGAAACTCAGCAGAATCAATTTGTTTTCTAAGCTTGTTTTATGCAGGTAGAATCATGGAGATATTATGAAATCTACTAAATATCCATTGGGAAATCAATTATTATTGTAATAGTAACTTGAGGTCATTGTTGGAACTCATAAACATCAAATTTTGGATCTGCCTTGGGACTTCAGAGTAATTTTAGTAAATACTCAGGAATAATACTCCTCTGAGAGACTACTATTATTGTTGTGACTCAGTGCTCAAAAGCAATAGTAAACCCCAGTTTAGCAGTATTCGCGGCGTCCATGGGATTCACCTCTGTTGCAATACTCAGAGAGAGTGCTGAGAAAATACTGTTTCGGACGAGAGCACCCACCCTTCCATCACTTGCAACTCGAGCTTTAATCAGCATGAAAGGAAACAGGCAATGTTGAGCTCCCAGTGCTAGAGTCGTCTGGTTGCTGGTGAATCTATGTGCTAACTCAGCTGCAACCCCAGTGTTCGTTAAGGGTAGAATTTGCCCGTAACAGTGAGCTCTCAAAGTGTCAGCATTATCACTCCTGCAAATGTTACTTGCATCAGAACATTAAACATTCTCAATTTTGCAAGAGAAAAATTTGGAATGCGAAGTACTTAAAAAGATTTACAGGGTGAGAGAAGCAGCGAAAATATCAGTATCGAAGCCCAAACCAGCACCGCAGTCTGCTGTTTTCGTTGCTGTATCGAAAGAGACCTCAGCTCCAACGCTGAAAAATCCAATTCCTGTGACACCAGATAGACTTAACTCTGGGGTTTTTGCCAAACTGATGCCTGCTGCAACTCCAAAATAATTATTCATGTACTGCGCTTCCACCTGTTAGTCAATACATATATATGCATGAGAAAGGAAAAATAGACTTGTCATACAGAAAGAAAAGAAATTCTTACCTTATTAGACTTCTGATCTGGTAAACACAACTTGAAAAGTGTACTTAGCCCAGGTGCAACGTCACTCACTACAATGATCACAAAATGATCATACAGTAATTTGCAGAGAGCAGCATATAAGGAGAGAAGAAAAAACAATGGATACCTTGACCCTTGAAGAATAAGCCCCAATCAAGCCAATTGTAGCGAGAATGATTTGGCGATTTTCTGATATAATCTCCATACAGAAGATCTAACGTAAACAATCAACACAGTGAATTAAAAGTTTTGAATGAAATCTTTTTTAATTTTCATTAGCAAATATTTGAATGTGCATGACAAGAAGAATTAGCAGCAGAAAGAAATGATAGCGACTCAGCGAGTACCTGTTGCATTTTTGCCAATATCAGAATAAATTCCAAGCTGCTTTTTCATCTTTTTCTTTTCAGCCCCCAGATTGAGGTCCTCATCTATTAGTTTATCCTCCTATTTTAACTTGTGTTTGAAGTTGATATCTGCAAGCAAGGTAATAATAAGACAAATATGAAGCTTCCTTATAAATTGAGATTCACATCATAGGAAGCTTCATACAGTACAAGAGAGATCAACAGATCCATAAGCAGTTCAATGCAGTAAAGGCAAACCATTAATAGGTACCTAGAATAACTTGCTTGATAATGTTGCATTGTTATACAGATGAACATTTTTCCCTTTATGCAAACTGATGTCTTATTAGACAACTCAACTTTCTACCCTTTAATAGCTCATGTATACTACTTAATTATCATTCGAAATACAGATATGGGATAACTTGTTCTTCAAGCCAAAACTGGAGACCTGATGGAAACTACACGGAAACTTCAATCGTGTTTGAAATATCAGTGTCAAACTGTTATGCACTTGAACAATGAAAACAAAAAATGTGAATGTAATTCATGAATGGGCAAGAGCTAAAATTTATACGTGCCAATCGGGGTGTGCAAAAATCAAACTAAAAAAAAAATGTATTACTTTATTGTAATTGGTTATTAGGTTAATTGATTTTTAATGGTTTTACAAAAAAAAAAAAAAATTGGGTTATCGGTTCGGTTTTGATTTTTAGTATTGTATTATTGGGTAAACCAATAACCTATTAAAATTATACCAATTTATTACTTAGCAAATTACATATATATACAAAAAAGTAAAAAGTTTACAAAAAAAAAAACTCATGTTTTATTTTACATAAAAAATAGCCAAAATCAACAAAACTATACATGACTATACAATATAGTTTGTCAAAAGTTATAGAAAGTATACATTACGATACAATGTATATTACTTATACATAAGCTATACACTAAATATATATTATGATACACAAATATACACTAACTATACATGTCTATACAACGATGACTATCTTTTTGTAATTTTTTAAATTTAGTGTGTACCCTTATTACTTTATTCCTTCATATATATTAGTAAATATTAGTAATTTAACATCACTTAGACACTATATCGATACTTGTAAGTCATGTATTTATTTGGTTTCCAATGTATAAGTCTTCTGTCGGAAAGTAAATTAAAATATGAGATCTAAGTTTATGTGCTCAATAAATATTTTCAAAAGCATTTTGTCATTTACAATTGATTTGCTTGTTTTACTATATCCCATTCTCAAAAAGTCATTTTATTTTATGAACATTTACTTATTGGGTAAATCGAACGGTTAATGACCAAAAATCGATAAAAGGGATCTTATTGATTTAGCATATTTAATAATCTAAAACCGATAAGTTGAATCAATAATAGATAAAATCGAACCCAACATTCACACCCTTATATGCAGTTTCGGTTTTCATGTGCTTACATTGATTTACAGTTCTGTATTTACCTATCATTTGTTCATTCATTGTCTGATCCTCTTTACAATCTTGTTGTCTGAAAACAAATGGGGGCAGAAACTTTAGTTTTCTGCTTTAGACAGGATTCTATAGATACTAAGTGTAATTTACATACAAAATTACAAAAACAGAGAAGCATCACTTGGATTTCTTCTTTTTTTTGGTCAAGTGGTTCGATAAGGGATCGAATGGAAGGCGAGCAGCAGTTGCATTGGCTGCGATTTTCCCTGCTTCATTAAACAACTCTAGAATAACCTCTCTCTGTTCTTCCAAATCCTGCATCTTGGCATCAATTTTCTCAACTTTAAGTTTGAGTTTTTCTAAGTCCTTTTCATCATTGGAATTCTTCTCTTTTTTATCCTTCTTCTTGTTGTCTTTTTCATCCTTCTCCTTGTCTTTCTCATCTTTGTCTTTACTTTTCTTCTTCTTATCTTTACCTTCCTTCTCATCTTTATCGTCTTTTCCATCTTCATCCGAATGCTTATCTTCTTTCTTCTTCTCATCAACTTCCTCATTTTTAGTCTTGGCTGAACCGTCATTTTTTCCTCTATCATCCGTCTCTGGCATTTGTTACCTTGCTTGTTTAATTTAACACTCGAGTCCTATTTGACGATGATATGCTTAGCATTACTGGAAAAATGATGAATTAACAGACGTGAAATAGTTTCAACAATGGTCAATTAGTGTTGAAAATAAATAGGGCACCAGATTTGAGAGGCTCCATTAATGGCCCTATTATTTCTCTGGCATGGACACAAAAGAAGAAACATATTGAATGGTGTAGGCATTTTCAGAATTGGCTGATCATATAACCAACAAATCATGCTACATTTAATCCGAGCGCCCTGTAGGCATAATAATGTAGACTAAAATTTTGAATCCGGTGTAATAGATACCAATCTGTCCGCATGGCACATATTTTCAGAATGTCAGCTTTATATAATGAGAAATAATTTAATTTTTTAATTTTTTTTTATTCGTGATGAAATGATTTCTATCTATACAAATATCTAAAATTTATTTCTGACTAATATTACTAATTTATAAATTAAATTTGAAGTTAAAAGCTTTGCTTTGATAATAAATTATAAAAATATTACCAGTACACTAATAATAAGTACAATTTACGAACATCTAGTTACAAATTCTATTTAATAGCTGTGGGCATTTTCTTACTTTCTTTCTATTTCACAGTTAAAAGTTGATTGGCTAAAAGATTAAATTTGACAACGATTTCTATTGGGTAGACAGGAAAGTCTTTTGGCTTCAACTCTCAAAGGATACCCCACAAGACTTTCTGTGTTTTTTTTCATTCAGACACCGTTAGATAAAAAATCAGTTTTACAAATTTTGTGACTAAAAAGAAAATCCCTTTTATAAGTTTTTTTTTAACTAGATGAATTTCTCATTCTTTAACCCGTTTGCAAACAAATGCCACCTAAAATGAGTGTTGCAGAAAGCTAGAAGACAATATTCGTTAAATTGATTGTAAGAAATAATTTTCAATAGATTCTCAGCTCAAAGAAAAAATAAGACGTAATTATAACTGTACACATGCACATGTATATCTCATTTCTATCAACTAAAAAATCGAGTTAATAGAAAAGCTCGTCAAAGTAGGAATAGAATTGAGTCCAAAGCTTGGAATGCAGAAAAGAAAGATATCATTATCTTTCATTTTTATATTTGTGGAATAGAAATCAATGTCAATACTTTTCACGACAAAATTACATCAAAAAATAATCTTGTCCTATCAAAAATCTGAGCCCTTTAATCTCGCACTCCATTAGTCTTCTTGCCCCATGGCTCCTCTCTCCTTTTTTTACTTATTCCAACAGTTAAGTCAATCATCCCCACTTGCCCTTTCACCCTACACTTTTCACTTCTTCCCATGTTTGTAATGAAAACCACCCACTCCTTTTCAAGCACTGTCAAAAAAAAGGAGGAGATTTTCACACTAGCTCACTTTTTTTTCTCCACAATTTTTGGCGCCCAAAAAAAGAATTGTTGACTAAATTTTATTCAATCAGCAGTGTAGTGACTGTGTGTACTACATCAAACGGTCAGATAAACTTGGAAGTCTCCTAAAGAAATTCAAAGTAGCTGGTGGCATTGGGTCCCTGAACATGGGGTGACGCAGGAAGTAGAATCCAAGGGCTACTGCTACCATTTTTGGTGGCACTGCATATAACACTATTGTTATAATTAGGCACACGATTATGAACAATTTCGTCGCCCTTGGGTCCCTCCAGCTTACCAAGGCTTGGGCCCTTTCTCCCTGGGTTGCAAAATCACCTAAAACTGTTTGGACCCGAGCTGCTAATATTCTCAACCTGTCATACCGCATCCGAATTATTTCGGGTGGTTTTGAACTGGGTATTGTATCGAATTCCTCGTCCAACTCGTCAGGGTCTACTGTTTCGGATTGGGAGATTCGGGTATCCATACCTGCAGGTATTTTAGGTCTGAACCGATAATACCATACACCGATCAAGAAGACGTATAGAAACCCGGTGGGGACAATCAAATCTGGATACCAAACAAGCACTAAGTATAGAACATGGACAAGTACGGTCGTTACTGGATTTCTCCACCTCCTAATGTCATCCAACCATTTTGCTAATCCAACAGCCCAAGCTAACACGGCTACTATCCGAAACCAATTGGCCTTACTCTTCCTCATGCTCCATGTGTGAGAATCCGCATCCAACATGTAGCGAACCACCTCTGGACCCAATGGTGGCTCGGATCGAGCTAACCATAATGCAACCATTTTGATAGCTGCCCCTCTCAATGCCTCTTGTTGAGCCACCCCAAGTGGGCGTAGATAATGCATTTTTGGTAACACTGGTTGCCCATACACAGCACATGTTTCTGGTAACAATGATGGGCAAACAAATCGAATTGCAACTTCAATTTCACCCATTTTCTTCAACCCAGATCGCAACAGAACCAATAACGGATAGGAATTTGTGTATACTTTGTTATTCTCCAATGTAGAGACGCGTATACGTACTTTTCCTATACGGTAATCAGGCTTATCATCACCACCATCAGCAAACATGCGCCAATTGTCGAATACTCCAATTGTAAGAACTGTGCAAGGATCGTATACTTGCCATGTGTACTGCTCGTTCCAACGTGGGTCAAAGGTATCCGTTATGGTCCGAGTCCGGACCCATTTCTTACCGTATTTGGCAACACAGTAAGCATCCGTGGATCCTTTTCCCGGACCCTTGGATTTCAAGGGTAACAACCCGCGAGCTCCAAGAATACCCAGCTCCAAAATACCAACTGCCGGCTTCCATAGCTGCTTAGCCGTGGGCCTGAAATCACTACACACGTGCGCTGCTTCATCAAGCACGTGATATCCTCCTTCTAAGCACATCCTCAAGTGTAGCCTCCCGCAGTAGGCCCCACCTGGCCCACCTTCCAATCCGAACCACTTGGCTGGCACGAGCCGCTCATCGAGCCGTTGTTCAATCGAGCTAACGGGAATTATTATGTGCCCCAGAAGCACTGGATCCTTCGTCGTACGGTCTTCCACGAGCAAGATGAGGCTATCTTCAAGTGGCTCCCCTGCGACGAAGATTAAATCTTCGCTCCAGTGGAACGCTGAACTGTGATGATTCATGGACCCTCGTCGAGTTCTGACGGATTGGAACCCTAGTTGAGCTTTGACTCTTACCTCCGGCGCCGTCAATGGCGGTAGATTTGGAGCTATGTGAAGGTCCTGGGCTTCAATCACTGTGATTCTAAGATACCACAGCTTGGGAGATTGATAGACTTTTGGGCGAGTATGGGCCACGTATGGTGCGTCGGAGCTGCATGATTCAGGAAATGCATCATCTGCTTGAGTTCCAATCCAGACGGAGAGTTGAATGTCTCCGGAAACTTTGTGTTGGTCATCGGCGGCACCTTCGAGATGATACCACTGAGGAGCAAGAGGACTATCCGGTGGATCTCTGACTGGCACATCGGAGAGGTCGAAACAGACTCCGCCAAGAAAATGATCCGATGCGCTATCCCAAACTGAAATTTCAAGTGTTGAATTGGTAGTCTCTTGCTTGTTGTGGCCTAGAGCGAAGACTTGCTGCCACTCTGGATTCGACAACGGTTCGCCAGGCCGGATAATGGCTGGTTTCGATCGGAGAAAATGGTTTGATGTACGGATTTTCACGAATGGGCTTTCACTCGGCGCGAGACCTCTAGCTTTCACAATTCTAACAAATAGGTATTGCATTGGTTCAACGAGGTCGAACGCCGAAATTTTTTCCGACTCTCCGCCGACTACCCCGGATATCACCCTTGGTGAATAGTCTCCGTTTGTCCGTCTCATGACTCTCACTCTTTCTCCAGCTCTCCCTGCCTGCATCCTCTTCACCTCCTGTGGTGGGTAATCAGGCGGTGGAACACTCATCATCGGTGGACCACTCATCGTTGGTGGACCCTCCTCATGCCTGTGACCACACTGCTGCTGCTGCTGTTCCGGCGGCATATTCATCGGCGGAGGAGATTCCTCGATCGTGACAATGGGCGGAGATTGTTCTTCCGCTTCTATGGCAATCTCCGTGGGCATAGGAACTTCAAGCATCCTCTGGCGAGGGTCCTCCATGACAACGAAAACAGGGGTTTTCTTCACTTCTTCCTGCGGCGGTGGATGCTGCTGCTGTTGCTGTTGCTCCGGCTGCGGCGGTGGCGGCTCCTCTTCCTGCACCATTTCATCATAGTAATAAATCTTCAAACCCAGCTCGCCTCTAATCCAACTAAAAACACTCTTTTTCTCCAAAGGGAAGTATATCAAACCCTCTTCTCCCCTCCTCGCAAACTGGCTTCCATACAACTTCACTCTCCCTAAAAAATGATTCTTCCTCGCATTCCCATTACTCAGCTTCTTATCGTTAAAAACCTCAATATCTAACTCCTCAAACTCCATCGTTCTGGGATCCGAAACGATGAATTCCAGACCCTCGTTCCATTCTGGGTTAAGATTTCTACACACAGTCGAAGTCCGCTTCTTCTGGCCGTCAAAATCCACAACAACATATGGACTGGAACTCCCTTGCCCATCCTTCGGTAGTAGATTCCTTGCGTCAAGAATTTCCACCACAAGTTTACGGACCACTTCTGGTGGTTTTAACAGCGATTCATGCTGTTGGGGTTGCTGCTCCGGCGGTGGCCCAGATGACATATTCATAGTTTCATAGTGTAGAGATTATAGCCATTAATGGCGGTGAAGTAAGTGTGAAGATGGGCCGCGAGAGTAAAGTAACGGAAGAGATTTGTTTGTTTTTTCTGGAAATTTTTCTGCCTCTTTTGTCTGTTATTTGCCTTTTGTTTTGGGTTTTTTCTTTTTTTGGGTCTTTTCTCTATTTGTGTGATGGTAAAATAGTAATTAACAATGTTTATGGAGGTGACAGCAAATGCCCGTAGTCGATGCGATCTCCACGGTTGAAAAATAGAGATAAAGAATAAGAATTATATTCCAATCTCTCTCATGAAGTTTCCTTTTTTTTTTTTAATTCTACTTTTCGGCTTCCCTATTTTTTCGTTCTTAATTTATAATAATCCTATATTTCTTCTGTCTTTTTAAAAATGATGGAACATCCAATAATTATATATTTTAAATATCAAAAAGTACTATGGAGTATTAAGTTATTCTAATCTACAGAACTAATTAAGTTTAGTTTTTTTAAAATTGAGATTAGCTTTATGCTTTGTGGAGAGCTAAGGTGAGGCAGACATGGAGTTTGTCTCAAGTTATCCTCCCCTGTATTATTTTTAAACAATAACTAATGACAGTTTTACCAAAAAATTATTAATAATAACTAATGACAGTACGGTTCAAATTAGTTACCTCTTTGGAGTTTGGTCTTTGATGACAACCTCTGTTTCTAATTGAAATGCTAATTATTTTTATAAATTGTTGTTATAATCAAGGGCATAGTCGGGAAGGGTAGAGTTACGTTGTTTATATATATATATTTTTTTTGTGTGTGCGCATATACTTTGTCCCAATTTATCTGTCCTCTTTCAAATTTCTAAATTCAAAGCAATCTAATTTTTACCTTAAAATTTTAATATTTTTTTTAAATATTTTGAATTATCAAATATTATGACTTGTAGTATTTTTATATGTAAAGTTATAGTCATGTAACCAGCAAATCACGGGTTTAAGTCTTGAAAACAACTTCCAGAAATGTAAGGTAAGGTTGTATACAATAAACTCTTATGGTTAGGTCTTTTCCTGGACCCCACACATAGTAAGAACTTTAATACACCGGACTTGTCCTTTTTTTTAGAAATATATAAATTCTATTTTACAGAATTTGAAGATTTCATGCACAAATTTTAGGTCAAACATAAACTATTTGACTCACAAAAAACGAAAAGTGCCACATAAATTGGGACAGAGAAAATATATGTTATACCTTTTTTTTACTTCTCTATGTGTATACTTCTTTCATATTCTCTCCGTCTCAAATTAATTGAATTTTTGAGACTTTTTTCAATGTCAAAATATTTGAATTGTTTAAAGTTCAAAGTGAATGTTTGAAACTTTTTTCATTTATTGAACTTTTATATTTTGTAGAAGATAAATTACACTACATATTTATGATTTTACAAAGGACAATAATGAAAAGTATGGTGTAAATTTTATCTTTGAATATTTTTCTTAATAAGTGTGCATTACCTCACAAGTTCAATTAAAATGCGACAGAAGAAGTAATCAAGATTCCTAATTCCGCAACTATTTATACTTAGATCTTCTACCCTTTTTGAGATTGATTTTGTAGCGTTAGTACTCTTCAATAGAACGTTTTATACTTTCATATAGTTTGTGTACTTAATTTGATAATTTTACTTCATGGATAAGCCATCATCTAAATCTCTAATGCAACTCATGACAAGTATCTATGTAACTAAATGAAAATAGTGATTGTTAGTGATGGTACAATCAGATGAGCATCATTTCAAATATTTATATTCAAGTTATCTGACATTAACGGATAAAGAAAAGCCAAGAAAATGAACAAGGGTCGTACCATATCTCTACAAAAAACAAAATATCTTCTTGTTACTGTCAATATAGTGTTTGTCATAGCTCTCTTGTCAAATAGCGTTTGTAAGCTTAGTAACAATTAATTACTTGTTCCTTTTGCTCACAAAAGTATTTCATTGTAACAGGAAAAAAGTATTCTTATTAGATATTTCACTTTTTAGTTCCCTTTTAGGGCATATATTCTTTGCTAGTGGTAGCTTTTATTTAAAAATAAATAAATCATTTAGAGCGAATTATTTGAGTTTATCATAATTTTTAAAACTTAATTGATTTGACACGTGATTTGAATCGGTATAAATATGTTATTTAACTTGATTTTATCTGACATCTTTATCTTTTAACTTTGAATGTATACAAGTAGATACACATGTCCTAGGGGCGTATTCAGAGAGGGTTCATCAAATTCACATGAACTCATTCTCCCCTCCCTAGATCATATATAATAGTGTTATATTTTTTAAAAATTACTTGAATATAAATGTGTGAATCCACACTCGAAGTATCATATAATATAGTAATGATTCGGTGCACCTTTATAAGTGAAGATTAAAAATTTATCTCTTGTTTTTATTTCTAAAATAACACCTTTCTTAAATGGTTATCTGTACCAATTTTTGCGTTTTAATCAATATTTTTTTCGTCAGTCTTTCAAAATTTTCAAATCTATCACATTGAAAATTCCTAATTTCTTTTGCCATTATAAATTTTTTATATAACTAAATCAAATGTGTATATTAAAATTATTATTAGTAATAGTTGATATAGCATTAAAGTCAAGCTTAAAGATCAAATTTATATCTTAGATTCACTTTTTTGTGATCGTGCACCCATCATGTTCAAATCCTGGCTACTCCTATGACATATCTTACGTAACTTATTACATATAGGATGCAAAATGTCACATAAAATGCTACATAAAATACGTATTATACAAATTTAAATATCTATTTATGCACATCACAAATAAAAAATATAAATATCAAATATCGTTAAATCAAATATCACGTTTATATATTATACCAACAATCTTTGCCACTTGAACTACCCAAAAACATGATTTCCCCTAAGCCCAAATGTTAGTGTGGGCTTGACCATGACTAAACCGGTGAGTGATACCATCAATAAGAAGAAAATGCTTGATTTGACGCACGATTGCACTACGAACAATTAATTGGATAGGGCATTCCCTTTTTGTCCAAAAACATAAAAGAAAAAGAATCCACTTTATCTCTCTTCTGGACCCCTTTTTCTTCACCACCATATTGTCAACAAATGTAGCTGTCAAATAGATTGTGTCCATTCTCATTTATGCTACCCTCATCTGATTACATCCCCATATTATCAAATTCTTTCTAGTACTATTTTTTTCTTCGGATAATTATAGTGAATGATTATTCGATCAAAATAATTATCAAAAGAATAGTTATTTGTTGTATTGGTATACATATAGTCAATGTATATTTTATGTTTAGTCAAGTCATATTCAGTTTTTAAATGTATCATAATGTATATGCAGTGTGTAATTTATGTATAACTAATCTACATTGTGTAGTCAATGTATACTTTTTATGACTTTTGACAAATTATATTTTCTATAATTTTTCAACTATTTTTTTATGTAAATAAAGTATGACTATATATATTGTAAATTAATTAATTTATCGTATATATTTAAATTATCTCTTCTTTCTTACTAATTTTGCATTTGAAACTAATCGTTAAAATGTACGAAATAATAGTGTTTTAAAAGGTGTGGGTATAATGCGAGGTAGTTTACCTAATACAGGAGTTAGAGGCGTTTGGGTTAAGTCTCATGGATATTTAATTTTTATTTTTTTATAAATTGATAAAAATAAAAAGTTATGTAGAAAAATTAATAATTATAAAATTAGCCAGTAGGAATAACGTATATTTTGTGTGTAATCTAACATGTGAGCATTACAAGAATTAAATAAATTATTTTCTAACATGAAAAAGTGAAAGACAAAAAGATGCATTATAAGTATTTGGAGTATCAAATCAGTAATTTGGATAGAGGTTGAAATTTTGTTGGACATACAATTTTGGATTTTGAATAGTTGTGTTTTTCACATAAAAATGAAAATAAAAAAATTATGAAAACTATCAATTTTCTTAGCTTTTATACTATATTTATCTAATGATCAAATTATAATATATAAATAAGGTATCAAAATATTCTAAACTCTAGCATTAATAAATCACAAATTTCTGGTACCTTTAAATATTTGTCATTACAAATTTTTAAATAAATATATTCTCATTAGTAATAGTATTAGCTAGCCAACAATTTTGTACTATAATCTTCATATCGAGCCTGATGATTTTTCTTTTATAAAATTTAAAATATAGAATATGCAAAATATAAATGTATGAGTCAAGTTTTAAATTTTAAAATAAAATTATATTGAAATCACAAACTTGAAATTAAAATTCTACCTTAATTTTAGGTGAATTTAAGATTTAAAATTATATTTCAATTGAAATTGAAATTTTGTTCAAACAACCCCTTAGAATTGTGAAAATGATATCTTTGTTAATTCAAAAATAAAAAAAGACAATAATATAAAATTATTGTTTAGAAACTTAAAACTAGAAAACTGATCACAAATATAAATAGAACATTTTTGAAATAGAGTCTTAAGAATAATATCTAAATTAGAATAATACCAAAAGAAATACTATCTAAACTTGAAAAGAATAAATTAAAGAGGGCAGAAAACTTGAAGAAAATAAAGCATAAAAAAAAAAGTCACAGCGTGGAAGCGGAAGGAGGACAAAAGCTCTTGTTTTGTAAAAATTAAAAGAAATTTGTTACTCACTAAACGATAAACAGAAAGAATTATGAAATTTGGATAGACAATTAGAAATGTCTTTTAATTTTGATTTCTTTTAGTTTGAGTATTTAATGAGTTAACTTCTAGGATTTTAAGTACTAAAAAATAGTTTATCAAGTAATTTTTGCTCAAATTTAAAAAAGTTCTCTAAACTTAGACTTCAAATGAGCTCGTTCAACATTGAAATTTATGACTAAGTAAACATCTGAGAAATTGGGAGTCACGCCCCACGATACTTGTGTCCACTAGTATGCTTCGATGCATTTTTTTTACTGTGCATCGCTTCGAAACTAGTCCAGAAAATGCCTTTTAAAACATTGGGCCATAGCAATGAGCCATATTAGGAGGAACATTGCTCTATGTTGTCCTTGTGCCTACTTTATAGCTTAGAAAAGTTCATTTTAAATTCCTCTAATTATATCCCCAAGCTTCCACTTTATGACTAAGGTTTCCATTATACACTTGCTATTAATTATTATACCTAAAGTTTAGAAAATTGCCCACTCAGATTTCACCATCATGTTGGAAATAACCAACAAAACTTCCAGAATTAGTGCTCTTAAATTGTCTTACTAAATATAAAAATAAGAACATGCTTATAGGGATTTACACATATAACATTATGTTCACATTATACAAAATGGGGATTCTGTCCCCTTGTAGCTTTGTGGATTCTTCAACCTACTGTTCTGGCACGCGAACCGAAGCAGCTTCCGTTGTGTTAAAATAGGTGAAGATATTCTTAACATGATGGAATATTAAAGTCTCACACTTATCATATTTCGTTTTAACTACCAATATGAAAGGGATAAAGTGATAAGTATAAACAGTACTGTTGTGCCTTTTCTGTATTGGTGGATAGATTTCATGAGGAATCAGGTCCCTTTAAGATAAAATTCAACTTTGAACTGATGCTTATTCTGGTTTCTCTTGTTACAATCAGAATCAAATGAGTCCCTAGTTACCTCCAATTGACTTGGATATTTGTTACTTTATCCTTTAAAGTTGTTATGCTGATACTTCTGGTTACTTTTGTAAAGTGCACTACATTTTAGAAATGCAATTTTCTAAAATCATTTTGCTTGATGTTCATTGCACGTTGAATATGTCATGTACATAAGTAATTAAATTATTGGTTACATGATAATGAGAGAATGAGTAGTCACCAAGCTTAATCGATTTTACTTGACTGAAATTTTTGAGAAACGTAAACCCCGAAAGAAAATGCTAGCAATGCTGTAATTACAATCGTTTTGTTCTTCCTCAGAATTTCTTTTCCTGCTGTTACTAGATATCCCTCGTGCCACTTCTTTGCCATTTTTGCATCATGAAATTCTTCGTCCCCATTCAATCCCTCTTTATCATTTTCTTTTTGCTCTGTATCGTGACCTTTATTTCTTTCTATTTCCTCTTCTCGATTCTCTTCATGATCAGAGCTGGTAATTCCTGCCTCGTCGCGCTCATTGCTTTCTGGTAATTCTTTCGGGATGATCACATACAGAATCCCATCTTCAAGCCTCGCGCTGGTGTCCTCAGGTTTCGATTTCTCAGGTGCTTTCATTGGTTTATGAAAGCGAATAAATTTATATTCGCTTACCTTCCTTTCCCCACTTACTGCTATATTACCAAATGTATCAACTTGAAGCTTCACCTCCTCCCTTTTGAATCCTTCTAATCATTTTAAAAAGCAATATTAAAAAAAATACAAATCAACATCATCATATTAAGCTAATTTCAATCACTGATGATAATAACAACAATTGTATGAATAATTTAGGCATACATATTACTCTGACTCAAAAATTTGTAAACTACACTCTGAAATGATAAGGCAAACAATGAGGAAACGATGAAGGATGAATACCAGGGAGATCTATAAGAAGATAATGGTTTTGGATATCTTCTATCCAGGCGGAGGAAGGTTCTATATCTTCATAAACAGAATTGGCGCCATAGTGTGCCATTGCTTAGACTTGTTGGATGAAATTATTGTGTAATAAGTTTATTGATGAAGCAGTTAGTTGATGAGTTTTGTTGCAATTGAAATCGTAAATATATATAATTGCCAGAAATAAGAAAATTTAGCCCGAATGGTGCTATATTGTTTATTTTATTATGGGCATATTTTGATAGCTTTTCTTGCAAGATCCTGCAAATTTTTATTCTGTTCTTTTACCCTCTAATTCTGTTTACGGCAAAGCCATATTTCTTCTTGAGAAAGGCAATGTTTTTATTCTGTGCTTTGCTTCAATTCAAATGGTCAAAAAGAGAGAATTCAAAGTTGTCCTTGTGTTGCTATTAATCCTATTCACATTATGATATTACATGGAGGTTTATAGGCCAATAACAGAAGAATTTGGCTCTAACTTTATCAGGGTGGATATTAGATATTCTTGTGTGCTGCCATATCTCAATTCTTCCTTTTTATCTCTGTAAAAACCGCCTCAGCTTCTTCCAGATAGCCACAATGGCCAAGCCCCTCCATTACAATGTTGTATGCTACCTTGTCTGGCCCAAATCCAGCATATTGCATGTCACGATACATGCAATAACCTCTTCCCTTGAGTGCAGTGTGGTTGTTCCTACCACAGATTGTTGAATTTATCATAATGAAGCAGATAACACCATTGAATCTAGAGGAGAACCAAACTAGAGAGAGGCCTTTTTATTGATGAACTATGAAAGAGTTCTATCTATCAAAAGAATTCTCACAGTGATTTATATATCGACTCTAAGTCTCTAACACTTCCACTGACTTCTAGTAACAAATATCTAACTACCGAACCACCTATATGACAGCTCAGCTAATCATTTATAATTCTAACCATGTACATTTTTTATCCACTTTTAACACTCCCCTCAAGCTAGTAGTTGCAAATATGTCTAGCACTCCTAGCTTGGACAATAACAACTCATGTTGTGGTCTTCCTACACCTTTCGTCATGATGTCGGGTTGTTGTTCCTTTGTCCCCAAGTACTGTGTTATGATCAATCCATTTTGTATTTTTCTCGGATTAAATGACAATCAATCTCTATATGCTTTGTACGTTCATGATAAACTGGATTTGCAGCAATTTGTAGGGTTGCCTTGCTGTCACAATATAGGTTAACTGGAAGACTAATCTTTTCTCCAAGCTCTTCAAATAAACCAGTTATCCAAA
>JBCEWC010007591.1:0-21189 GCA_038996855.1 Solanum aculeatissimum | reverse complement strand
TTTTTATGTAAATAAAAAATGGGCTACATTTTATGTAAACAAACTTTTTTATTGTATATATTTGAAATTTCCCCTATTCTGAATTAGGTTAGGCAGACCCAATTACATGTTAAAAGGCTAGGACAGGGATTTTGGGTCTGCCAAGTCCAAATAATTAGATTTTTCTTTTTATTCTTTATTTATTTGTATTAATTTGTGATTTTTGTTGTTTTAACCTTAACTCTTTAATTGTAATTTATTTGATAATCTAATCAATTTCCCCTCAAGTTGTTCATTTGTGTTAAATTGTGTTTCTTTTTTGTGTGTTGAAATCATTTCAAACACTTTATAAACTATTTTAAGGATAATTGTTAAAGTTCAAATGTTTTTTTTAAAAGGAAAAAATCAAATATTTTCAATGCTTTACTTAGAGTTTTTTTCAAAGTTTCCTTAAAATTATTTTCTGAATAAAGTTAGTCAAATTCTTTCCTAATCGTCGGTCAACCGCAATTAAGCGGTTATTTTCGAGTGATTAATTTCTTTTCGAAAATATAAATTGAATTTCGAACCCTTTTCTCTAAAAATTTAAAACTTTATCTGTTAGGTTTTAAAATTAATTAAGTTTTCTTAATTTATCTTTAAAAGTTAAGTGACGACTCTGTAAAATTCGGAAATTCGATTTTACTAAAATTAATTAAGTAATTAATTGAATTTTTCGAAATAAGTCATTGTTCATTTTTTCAAATTAACACTTTAAAGAGGTAAAATAGTGGTGGTTTAAGCAAATCACATTCTCCTTTATCATCAAGGATAGTTTCAGCAAATCACGAGCTCCCCTAATTTTCTTTTTTGATGGAATCGATACTGGAATTGATTTCGATACCAAAGGGCTAGAAGCAAATCACGAGCTCCCTGTTCTTCTTTTTGATGAAATCAAAATTGGTAGTGATTTCGATACCAAAGGGTTAAGAATCAACAAATTTTGATGCCAAATAGCTAGGAATTGATAAACTACTGAAGTTACTTTTAGATCTCAGGGCAAAAGGTAATTTCAACATTCAACATCATCAATTTTACTTTTGGATGAACAATGTTTCGTTTATAATTTTAGATTAGATTCATTGAACTTCAGTCCATTTCTATTTCTTATAATTTTAGTGTCATAACGATTGTTATAGCGTTGTATTACTATTCTTGACAACTTTCAAAGGCACTTTCAAAGGCTATCTGAAAGGATAAAGCATCGGCGAAGTAGTTGGAGTGTACGTGGTCGGCCTATAGGTAGACTGTTGACACCCAATTTTGACCTTCCACGACATAAATTAACTATCGAGCTTCTTCGAATTTTTAATAATTCAAAATAATTATTTAAAATAAGATAAAATAAAATAAATTTCAAAAGTTCCTTAGATTTTTATAATAATCTGTGGATTTTAAAATATTATGTATATTACGTATTTATTTTTATTTTTTACTCCAGAGATTATATTTTTGATTAATCTATAAATTATTTTCAAGGTGAATTTATTTGATATTTAATTTAGTTATTTTTGTTTCGTTGATTTCAAGAAGCTCTTTAATTAATTCATCTCGTGACCTTTAATTCGATTCGGTTTTTGAATTGAGCGAGTTCCCAGTCATATTCCCAAATTTTCAAACCCAATTTATTCAATTTTGGCCCAATTTCAGCCCAAAACCCAATTTTAACCCGTAACACAATCCAAACCCAAACCTCTAACCCAAACCCAAACCCTCAACCTCAATACATAAACCCAAACTTTAAACCTTACTCTAACCCAAACCCGCCCAACCTGAAACCCAACCCGAATTAAACCCGAAAAAACCCCAAAACCCGACCCACACATTACTATCTAAACATATACCCACATACACACAATAACACACACACACCAGCAAAACCCATCTCCCTCACCCGTCACCCCCAAACCCAGAACCCGTCGTCCATACGCACCCTCTCCCCCATACCCTCGTCTCTCCCACGCTCCCCTCTCCCTCAACGTCCCCTCTGTCCCACTTCCGCTTTCCCCACGACCCTACAGCCCCAAAATCGTGGAGCAGCAGCGACCCAACAACCCTCTTCAACGGTTGAAATTCAAAATTTTGAATCCAAATCCCTCTTTTGCCCGTTTTCCCCCTATTTTCGAACCCTATTTCACCTATAAATACACCCAAAATTTTCAGAAAAAGAGAGAGGATTTGAGTCGATTTCCCTGCCCGAGAATCACCAAATTTTCACTCTTTGAAATCGATTCCGAGAAGTGCTTCAAGACTGCTAGAAATTCATTCGATTTTTTGAAGACTCGCGAAGCTAGAAGCTTTAAATCCGGACAGCAAGGTCCTAATTTGGTGGTAGGTTTCTTCTCGGAAACTCTTCGTCCCGGAACGCTGCTGTAAACCAGGTAATGGTTTCGATTTTATTCTCTTCTTCTCGCCCGAATATGGGTGTTGCCGTTTGGATTAGCTGTGATAGGATTGTTTGTATTGTGATTGTTTGCTGTAATTGAGAACGAATTTTGGAATTGTGGGGCAGTATTTTAGCCTCAGGGATCCTATTGCGAGACTGTTTTCGCGTCTCGTTCGATCTCTGCTGTTCACGCTGTGCTGCTTGGTTTGATTGCCGTGTTGTTGTTGCTATGTACGGTTAAAGAATTTTTCAAATTATAGAATCACTTTTTCAAACAACAAGAATCAGTCCCCTGTTGCTTCAGTCAAACTCATGTTAAAGTTTCATTTTTTTTAATCCTTTAAACCTCGTGTTATGTTTCTCGCTTCCTTTTGTTTTTTGAACTAGAGATTTACCGCAGCCTTTAGTTGTTCACTCTTGAAGTTATTGTCAAAAGTTTGTGCGTTTTAAACTATTTCAACCTCTGATTATGCTCTCTGTTTCCAGTTTTGAAAATGATCGCCAATGTGTGGCTGTCTTAATCGATTTCAGGCTTTGTTTCCAGTTTAAATGAGATTTCAAAATGATCACTTTCGTAATTTTTGTACCTTATGTCTTTTGACGCGAGCTTGATTTTTGATAGAGTGATTTTGAATCCTTGCATCTGTGATGTCTCTTTCCAGTTTGCTGTCCTAGTTTGTCGTTTTCTAATTTGCAATTAGTCATTATTTAAAGTATAGAGTCATGTCAAGCTATAAGAATTTAGATTATGCGTTGTTTCTCCTTTGTTCAAGTATACGTTGGGTTTCAAGCTTTTCCGGGTTAGAAGTGTGCTAATTTTTGTCTAAAGGGTCAATATGTTACACTTTCGTACCCGCATATTCTTTGTGCAATGTGATGTTAAAGTATGTTTTAAGAGTGTCGTTAAAGGCCAAGGTTTGAGTCAAAATCATTTTTTTCCCTTTCTTAAAAGAATAACCCCGTTAAATAGTTTCTTAGCCGCACTTTGGAGCTTCATTCATATATCGGTTTTAATTTCAAGTTTTAAAGGGTCTTGTATGCTAGTTCTTAATCATTGGGGGCTTGTATGTTAGCTTAAATGAATATGTGATTATTTGTTTAGGTTGGTGAACCTATATGGTTGTTTTGGGTTTCAAAACTTAAGCCTTCATGTTGACTTCTAATTTCAAAATATAGCTTCAAGTTATCAAGTTTTATATGTTGGATTCTAGTTTTAAAAAACTAATGAAACTTATATGTGGTTTCTTAAACTCCAAAGTTAGAAAATTTCAAAACTTTGTTTTTTTTTAGTTTCAAGGCTACTTATTTCTTCTAGTTTTTTTTTAGCTCATGAGCTTATGTATTAATTTCTAATTTTAAAGATGTTGGATTTATGTTGAATCTTAGTTACAAAATTATGAGTTTTATATATGGATTCTTGGTTTCAAAAATATGAGTTTATATACTTATTGGCTTGATTTCAAGAGTTTAGTGCTATGTGCAAGTTTTGGCTTCAAGTTATTGAAATTGTGAATTTAAATAATATTTTGGATTCCTAATTTTCTTTACTTTCTTTCATTTTCATGTATCTCTCCGAGTCTTTCGGGACTCCCCCATTGCATTCCTTGGGCCGTACAGGCCCAAATAGGCAAAAGGAGGCTTATATACATTGATATACACAAGGGTATACAGGAAAATACAACCGGATAAAAGGGCTAAAAAGTCCAAAAAATTCGCAGCAGCCCTTTTTAGATAAATGGGTCAAGGCCCAAACTCTTAACTCTATTTTCTCATTTTGTATTATTGTCATATTCATGTTACTTGAATACTAACATTTATTTATTTGTTAACTTAATTAAATTCCGCAAACGAGAAATAATTTATGTTAATTTTAAAATTGTTTATCTCATTTACTTGTCTTATTTTCGAGAATTACTTTTTATTTCCAATTAAAAACTTTCTTAAAAATAATAATAATCAAGTTTAGAAATTTCGAATCTTTCAAAACTTTAACAGTTATTTTAGTATTTTCAATATTTCGATCACTTGTTATTTATTTATTTATTTTTCTTAAAATAATAATAATAATAAAATATTTTCTTTCAAGTCGTTTTAGCTAAGTGATTTCACAAGTTAATTTGATCAAGAATTTAGAAATTTAAATTATTTATTCATCTTTACAAAGTCAAATGAGTTTTAGAACTATTAATTTTAAATTATTTGGATCGCTTAAAATCATATTTTTACATAGAATATTTTAAAAGTTTAAATTAATTAAATAATCAATTTCTTGAATAGTTAGTCAAAATAAGTTCAATTGTCGGTCAATCACACGTTAGCGGCCGTTTCAAGTGTATAAAACCTTCTTGAAATGAAAATATGAACCCGAACTCGTTCTTTGGGATTTTCAAAAGATTTTTCTGTTTAAATCTTTTTTAAATCATTTTAAGGGTTTTCTTGATTTTTCCTTAAAAATTAAGTGGCGACTCTCTATACTCTTTTATTTTTTTCAAAAATTGGTTTTATCTCTTAAATTAAGTTTTAAACCGATTTTTTTCTTCTCAAAAATCATTTTTTACGGTAAACATAGACTACAACTTTCCTTCTTCTAGATTGAGTTTGGATATGTAAATGTAGTTGGATTCACATGAATATTGGACGGGGAATTAACTGTAATGTCATGTATGTTAAGAATCTTGATTTGATTGTTATTGGGGTCGGCAGGTACTTGCACTGTAATTTCAAATCATCCATGCTTGTTGATGTTTTTATTTTAGCTAAGTTGTGATATATTGGAACATGTCTGGCCTTAGTCTAGGCTTAGACTAGTGATGCCATAGACTCACGTTATTTTAGAGCTGGTAAACTAATTACATTTGTTTGGTGTGACTTGAGAGGTGTATGTTCTTGTAGACTGGTATAATAGACTTGAGTCTGAAGATTATGCCTTAGATAGTAACATTATTGGGAGCCTGATTATCCATAAGTCTCATTTTATCTTATTGGAATGTCTTCGTGGCATATCGGGATTCATTTGGCTTCAGAGATGATCGCCGATTTTGTGGAGGTTCTGGGAGAGCCCGTTCACGAATAGAGGCCTAGTTCTACCCCCTCACCCTCATAACAATTACTTATCCTCCTGCCATAGAGTCGACATATAAAGTTTGGCTGTTAAATTCATCAGGATATCTACAATTAACTTTTTCAGAGATTAGAGGTTCGAGCTATGATTGAGTTAGAGGCCACTTGCACCTTCAAGAATTAGAGGTCTAGGCTATATCCATGGTTAGATCCCACTTGCACTATCCGAGACTAGAGGTCAGAGCTACAAAGGAGTTAAAGGCCACTTACACCTTCAGGGATTAGAGATCTAGGCTATATCTGTGGTCAGAGGCCACTTGCACTATTGGAGACTAGAGGTCCGAGCTACAATAGGGTTAGAGGCCACTTGAACCTTCAGGGATTAGAGGTCCAAGCTACATTCGTGGTTAGACGCCACTTGCACTATCCGAGACTAGAGGTCCGGGTTGAACCTGGGTTAGAGGCCATTTGTACTTTTAGGGATTAGAGGTTCAAGCTACATCCGCAGTAAAAGAATTAGAGGTCCGAGTTTCGTACTGCCATTCATTAAAATTTGCAATGTTTCTACGTGCCCACTTCTACCTTAGATTTGTACGCGGGTGTACCTTCTGGGTCTATCGGGGCCCAGTTGGCGTATAGATTTTAGGTTACTTGCATCTTACACCCGTGTATATACCTTTATTGCTACTGATTGGTTTTGTTATACTGTATTCTAACTTTTTCGTCTATATTTGTTGTTCTTACTTAGTCAATCCGATTAATATAATAGTATAATATAATAAATATAATATACAATATAAAAAATATACTAAATTAATTTTTAAGTTGAGGGTACTATAGTAATTTAACATATTCAAGTTAGGGAGTGCAAGTACTATTGAAAAACCAATTATATTGAGAAAGAATATTATAATCTAAAAATATAATTGATGATAATTAAGATTTTAACAATATTACATTCTTAAGATAAATTTATAATGCTAAATATTTTATATAAAAAGAACTTAATAACTTTAGATTATTCTATTCATTTTAATATTAAGGTATATAAACTTAATTAGAGCGCGGGTTGTACCATCATACATTATCAAACCGCAAACTGCAAGAGAAGGTTAAGAGCCTAAAATTTAACAAATTTTGTGATTCAGCAACCCGAACAGACAAAAGCTTCTAATCATCTCCACCTTAAGTAAACAAGGATCTCCATGAGAGAGAATTTGAGCAGGAAGAAGAAAAGAAAACAAGAAGAATCAACCACTTCCTCCTCTGAATCATCTTCCGAATCCGACTACGAAATTGATAGCTCTTCCGAAGATGAAAAGCGGCGGAAGCATCGGCACAAACGGCGTCGCGAGGAGGAGAGGAGTCGGAGTAGCTCCTCAAGGAGCGATAAGCATAGGGAGAGGACGAAGAGAGAAAGGAAGCATATGAAGAAGCGGAAGCATAGAGGCAGCAGTAGGAGATCGAAACGAGAGAGGAAGAGGAAGTATTCGGATTCTAATGAGTCCGACTCCAGTTCCGGGTCGGACTATGATGATTCCCAACCCAAACGGTCAAGGGAGAGTCCTGAGGATGTGGTCAAAGGCATATTACGGGAGTTCCCTACTGTAGCTGGTGATTTGGAACAGGTACTACATTTTAATTGTTCGTTTCGTAGTTGGCTAATTAATTATAGTTTTTATTGTTATTGCTACTTCTTTTCTCTTTATTATTACTACTCTTTTTTTCCCATGGTGTGATAATGGTAGAAAATACAATAATAATTAGTTTAACAAAAAAAATATCATCATCAAATTTTATAGTTAAGCAGTTGATACATATAAATTCTTAGAAGTTTTAAAGACCAACTTTTGTTCTTAATTAGATGTGTATTAATTCACTTATGAAGCTTCATTTTTGAGCAACTTAACCAATTTTTGATCCTGAAGCAGACTTATAGTACTAGAAACTACACGAGAAATAGTACTAGTGCATTTGAGATTCTTAATGGTAGACTTTTCCTTTGATTCTTGTTAAGAGAAAATTGAAAGACAAGGAATAGAAATTAAGCAAACGGCTCTGTCTATTATCAAGTAATTTATCTTTAGGGTTGTGGTAAGTAAATAAATTGTTTTACTAGAAATGTTATTTTAATTGATGGAGTTGGATAGTATGTTCGGATGGAACTCTTTGTTTTTCTTTGAGAAGTGAGATATGTGTTAAAACAGGCACTAAGAAGTTGCAAGGAACAAAAAGTACGAGATGTTGTTAACAAAATGCTTATCAAAATTCATAAAGATGAAACACGAAGTCGGAACAACTCCCTTTCCACTTTCTTGAGTTCTGTTTAGGAGCTGGCGTTTTCTTTATCTTCATAACAGTAGTTATCACATTCTAACTCTAGCTCAATAGTATTGCTGAGTTTTGCACTGAATCCAGCAACCTGCATTCCTTCAATATGGAGGAATTAGAGAGTCCAAGATAAGTAAATTGCTTACAGTGTCCATGAATTAAGCCATCTCACAGTTTGACAATCCATTTATATATTCTCTTGTCTTCTGACAAAGTTTGCTGAAAATTGCTTCTACTTCTTTACTCTTTGCTGTAGAGTTCTTGTGTTAAATTAGGTCAAATTAGGAGCCTATGAGGTGAGAATTCCGACTTTCAGATATGGGTTATTTTTCCAAATGATCAGCCAAGCAAAGGCTGCATTGTGCATTCTTTCCAGGACCTTATAAAGTGAACTAATTAATGAAGAACTATAATTTTGTACCCTTCCAGAACACTATCTAGAGTCTGGAACCTATTTGAGCCATAAAAAGATAAAATTGACACAAATAAGCTATATTTTTAGAATGTAACTAAAATAGGCTTAGTATAGTTTTCTTTTCCTGTTTTATAAAAAAAACTCAAACGACAAATGTTAAAGCTATTAACGTCTGATTTTGCTATAAAACGTAACTTTTTCTTCCACTTTATTAAATGGAAGAAATTCTTCCACCTTATAAAGTGGAATTTTTTTTTCTACTTTATAAAGTGGAAGGTTTTCTTTCATATTATAAAGAAAAGTTTACTTTACCAAACTTTTCACTTTCTTTCTTAAATTTTATAGCCCTGGTCCCCAACTTGACAACCCAAAAATTCGACCCCATATTAAAAATTCAAAGGTTGATTAAAAGGTCGACCCCGACTTTTTATGTTTTATAAAATAACTCATTTAGATTGTATTTCATATATATATATATATATATATATATATGAAAACTATGTCTACACAATCAAATATTTTTTGTAAAAATTATAACACAATATAATTTGATCTTCAACTTCAAAATTAAAAATTTTAAAAGAATAAAGTGAAAAAATTAGCGATAGTATGTAGTATCTCAAATACAAAATCATCTCTGGCATTATATGATTATCTAATTTGAGATATTACGTCTTTAGAGCAGATTGTTGGTTTTTCAAAATTGGAGGATATAAATCATTTAAATATTCTTTGTAGAAAATATGGCCAAACGCAATGTTAACTTTAAAAATTTCAAACAAAGTGAATAATATTTGGTTTTCATAGCCAAAATGCCAAATGCCTAGTAAGTACCTTAACTTGACTGATACAAAATTTAAAAAATAAAAAGAAAATTTTGAATTTTATGATATTAAATTTAAAATGTGTATACTTTTTTAAGTTTAATGGTCTTAAAAATTTCTTGAATATAAAAGAGAAATATACTTTCTGAGACAATTAAAAAAAACTCTTAAATTAAAATAGAGCAATTTTAAGACTCTTAATTAAGACCTTCAAATTTTTAATGTGGGGTAGAATTGTTGAATCGTCGGGTTGAGGACCATTGTAGCTAAGTTGCTCGGATTCGGGTGTGGGTGTCCGATACGGTTGCGGATCTAGAGGTCGAATCCTTCATGATCTAATTTTTAAGATTCACGGATATGGATCCATGTATGGATACGGATGCGGGGATTCGCCTAAAAATAATCAAAATATCTAAAAATAGAGTGATAAAACCTAAATTATGAGATATTATGTGGAGAACTTGAAGAAAATCTTGGATGGAGATTAAAGAAAAAGGCGTGACATAGAAATTTCTTTATAAAAGATAGTTCATTCTCTTTAATTTCACCTTAGCTTTTGTATTGATTACAAATTTTTTTAAACCATCCAAACTTTCTCCATCGATTTTGGTCAAAGTATCCGAAACCGGTTGACCAAATCGGACACGGATCCCACACCCACACCCACACCCATGTCGTGTGACACGGGTGTGGCACCAAAAGTGAAGAGTCCGAGCAACTTAGCATTGTAGGGTGGTGAAATTTAAGGAAGAAGGTGAAAATTTTGATAAAGTAAACTTTTCCTATAAAGTGAAATACATAAAGTGGAAGAAAAATTTTCACTTTGTAAAGTGGAAAAATTTCTTCCGTTTTATAAAGTGGAATAAAAAGCTTCGTTTTATATCAAAAATTGATGTTAACACCTTTAATGTCTGCCGTTTGAATTTTTTTATAAAATGGAAAAAAAGCTATATTAAGCCTATTTTAGTTACATTCTAAAAATGTGGTTTATTTGTGTCAAGTTTGTCTTTTTATGGCTCAAATAGGTTCCGGACTCTTCTATCTATAGGTTATCGCCCAACAATATCCTAGTTGCTGTTAAGAGAATCCCTTTTCCACTTCGTTTTAGTGAGTATATACCTGACCTATTTGTTTCTGTAGTCATGTAGGAATACATGTGTCCATGAGCATTCCAATCTGTATAGAAGATTGGGTGATGCTCGTAGTGAACATATTATGTCGTAGAGTCTAGACTTTCTGTATATTGCTTGTATACGGGAGATTTTACCATTATTAAAAAGGTATTTACCTTATCAAAGAAACTTGTGTCCATAAGCTTCTAGTTGATCATAAATAACATTAAATATGTCCTTAAATTAAGGATTTGGTATAGTTGGCCGGCATAGTGTATTTATCCCCTTCCCTATGTTTTCTTTTTTCCTTTGGTCTTTTATTAGTGCACACATGGTTTTATAGGATTTTAAACCATGATAATTTTATCTTCAAGTTTATATTGACATAAACTATGAGCGAAATTCAGCTAACATCTTCTGTAAATTCTATACAGCTTCTACAAATGATTGATGATGGACAAGCTGTAGATATACGGGGTTTATCTGAAAAATTGTTGGTCAAGCATCTGCGAAAGCTGTTCCTCTCCTTAAATCTTAAGGAAACGGGTGATCATGTCTTTCTATTACCATCAAAAGCATTTCTTACTTTGGAGACTGTAGGACCCTTAATCCGCTCCCAAATGCAACTTCATAGTCAGGAGTTTCATCAGAATGATGAGCAGTCCAAGCCATTGGATTCAGGAGTTGGACAGGAAAATTATAATGCCAATTTGAGTTTACCAAATGAAGTATCTAGTGGTCATAATGCCAATTTGAGTTTGCCAAGTGATAATGCTACTGCTTACGATGCTAATTTAAGCTTGCCTGCTGAAGAAGATACTGGCCCAAAAAAGAGGTATGTTGATCTCACCCTCCTGCTCCGTTTAGCCTGCCAGCTTCATATTATGGTCGATCACACTAGCATGCTAACGTTCCTTGGTTGTTCTGACTTCGCATAAATGGAGTACAGAACATGGGTGACAAGGGGGTCCAAGGAAATATATGTGCTGACTGACAAAGTGCAGCAAGCTTGTACGTGGAAAAAACAATGAGAGACCTACAAGGAAGAGGAGGATTCAGTGTATGATGACGAATATGAGACAATAGAAATAAAAGAGGACTTTTTAGGGCAATCCTATAATGAAAACTGAGGAAGGAAACTTTTCACCTCAGAATTTCAAGTATGGTCTTCCCATCCGTCCTAGCTTTGGTAGACCGAATCACCTGGTACCTTTACTAGTGGGAGGTTACAGGTATCCCGTGGAATTAGTCGAGATGCTCAAAAGCTGGCCCAAACACCACGGTCATTAAAAAAAATTTAAGTATGGTAGACTGCTAGGGAAGGAATGTTCTTTAGGAAAATAACAAAGCATAATCAATTTAATAAATATTGAAGACATTAGGGACCACAGTCAATTTCTTTGTAGGGTATTCAATGCAGACGAGTTTTGTTTCTGGATGGGGTTTTGGTCTTCAAGATTGGATGGAATCAAGGGTTTTAATCACATTCGAACACATGATGACACTCAATCGAAGATTATCAAGTGGGGAAAAATAGGAAAGCATGTCTGGTTGTAGTGTGATTACTCGTGATGGAAAATTTTGCAGACGAAATATTGCTTTGTATCATCAGTAAATTCTTTTTGTGAACTCCATCTTTATAAAATTGAGTCCTCCCTACACAACCATAAAAAAAATAATTAGACATACATTTAATTTTGGCACTCTACCAGCATGTAACTAAGTATGACAATTAGTTAACTTTTTTACTACACAAATTGTAAAAAGCAGTTATGTCCACTATTAACTATGAGAAGGTTGGTCAAGAAGGTTCCCGCCTCGAAATTTGTTATATTACATAGATAGAAGTCCATACTCCTCCCCAAACACAAAAGGAAAGGGATCACAGTTTTCCTTCTTTACCTGAGAAAATAAACTGCAGTGATGATGGTTGAGTAGGTGGTTTTTTCTTTTATGAAAACCTCATTCGAGTCCTAAGTTGTCTTATTTTAATTTTATCTCCCTTGCGCTTGTGCAGGGTGATTGGCCCTGCAATGCCTTCTGCAGAACTACTTGCTGCTGCAGCTAAGTTGACTGAAGCACAAGCGGAGCTGAGGTAATCCTTTATTCTCCATTGCAATTTATTGCATTACTTAGATATGTATTTGTGCACCTTTTTTTTTCACTAACTGACCCTATTGGTATTTGACTTTAACTGTATTTGGTATGTGCTCAAGGGAGTAGGTGATTTGATTCTTTACTTAGCCTAATCAACTAGACCGTTCTACAGTAGTGATAATAATGCGTCATATCGGATGCATTTTAATTCATGTTGCTCGGACTCAGGGGTAGGTATAGGATATGGGTATAGCTTTAGGGGCTGGATTCTTCATCACATAAATTTTTGGATTCTGGGGTGTGGATCTGAATGCAGATACAAGTGCTGGGATACGACTAATAAATGTATATACAACAAATAAAGTGTATATTTTGATTAATTATAGTTACTGAACTAAAACTAAAAAGTTAATTCTTTATAAACCCCTAATATTTTATTCCTAAGATATATTGCATTATAGCAAAGCATTCTCATACTTTATATAACTCCTCTCTCTGTATGACATAAACCCAGAAAATCAAACCAAATACCCAATTAATCTATATTTCTATTTTCTTGGTCATAGATGTAGTCAAAGCACTGGAGGTAAGTTGACCAAATCCAGTGTGGATCACACCCATACACATGTCGTGCTGATGTGGGTGCGACAGGGATTGAAGAGTCCGAGCAACTCAGATTTAGATTTCTCCCTTCAGAAACTCTTCGGTTCAGAGATAGAAAACTGATTGGTTTTCACACATTAATACAAAAAGTACTATGAGCTTCTTAGATGATCTCATGGTTTGATCAGCCTCTCTTTTTTGTATCTTTCAGTACTTCCTGCTCTCAGAAGTTTTATAGTTATCCCTTCCACACTTAAGAAGCTTCAAATAACAGTTTTAGGATGTCATGTATATTTATACAATACTAAAGTGAACTGCACTAGGAGGGTGTTTGGATAGGCTTATTTTTAGGTGCTGTTGTCTTTTAAGCACTTTTCAATTTTTAGAGGTGTTCGGCAAAAACACAATGTGTGTTTAAGCACTTTACCTTAGACTTTAAAATTACAAAAAAAAAAAAGAAAAGAAAAAAAAAGGAAGCCAAAAGTAGATAAGTACCTACTTTTGGCATTTGGCTTTTAGCTTTTAAGTCACTTTAGAAAAACTTATCCAAACACCCCTAAGTGTCTCTCACAAATGTTTCCAGGGATGTTGAGCTGGAAGAAGATACTGAATTGTTTATAGGGCCTCCACCTCCTGCTTTGGTGACTGAGGTAGAATCAGCAAATGAGGCCGAGCGTTTCGAAGAGGTTCTCCCTTCCTTCTCTTCTCTTCTCTGTCAATCAATTTGTTGTCTGTTTCCATGTATCTTTCTCCGTAGCTATCATACTTGTATGATCTTTCTTAGCACCTTCAATCTGACATAATTACACTTGAAATTTGATTTGATAATTAGTATTATGATTATTTGACATTCCTTTTAGTTTATCTAAACCAAATGGAGCTACCCCTCTGGGAGCCATTTAAGAAAACGAAGAATTCTCCATGTGGTGTTTATATGGTACTGTAAATTGTATTTTCTTTGGAAAGGAGTGGAATTATTCCTTCTTTTTAAAAACTGGCAGTTTTTATTTTGTCTATTTGCTTGTTGCTCTCTCTCCCTCTCAGATAGCAATATTAGAAATTTGCATTGCTAAAAGTAATAGAACATTGTGTTTTTTCTCGTCGCCACTTCACTACTTCTCTTGGTCTTCCAATCTTCCTTTTCCCATGCTGCTTTTTCTTTATGTTCTGCTGTCAACTTCTAGTAGTGTTTGGGTTTCTAAATATATGATGTGTAGTGAAGCGCCTTTATCACAATTTTTACACTGTTAATTGTGGATCTGGGTTTGGTCATGTTCATTTGGTTAAGATGAATTGAGAGTCTTCTTTTCTATTTGACTCTTTGTTGACAGTCGTATTTGTGTATAACAAGTACTTTTACTTGGTCAGGTTACAAGAATTATGGGAGCAGATGCTGACAATTCATATGATGTTTTGGGTGCGAACAGAAATATGTTGAGTGATATCATGAAGAAAAGGTAAATGCTTGCTTGTTTGTTGACAGCTATAGCAATTTTTTTAGATTTTGATTAGCATCTGTAGGTTACAATTTAATCCCTATAGTTGTTGATGCCTGAGGTTATAAGTTGTCTGCATACGACCTTCAATTTCTTGAACTTGAGCTAAGTTGCTCTAGACTTTCCTGTTTTCCTGTAAATAACGCTTGATAGAATTTCCAAACCTGAATAGTCTTGGTGCTTAAATATATTTAACCCAGTCAGTGGTACATCTCCTATCTCCTAGAGAAGCGGCTAAATAGCTGCGAGCTGCGAGTTCCCTGGAGGATGGTAGTAATAATGCTCCCCGACGGGCCATATGTTGTTTTATTACTAGAAATCAAGCTTACAAATAATGAGTGATAGTAGAAGTTCAGCGATCTTTTGGCTATGCACAATATTGATCTGAGTATCTACTATCTAGTGATTTCAAGGCTGGGTGATGAAACTGAATCGGAAATTTGAAGTCTATATAGATATTGTTTATCACTAGCTAATTTGAATCATTGTGTAAATATTGAATATATTTGTGTCACTGAATGTCGTAAGTATTAAATTAAAATAAAAAAACACAAGTTACACTTTTGGATGCCATCACTGAATGTTAAATTCAAGTTGCATATCTCTGTGTATAGGTAATGTCTAATATGCAAAATACTCCTTTTCCTTTAAGTTGATTCAAATCATATTATTTGTTTATAATATGTCATTATAAAATAAACTTCAAGTATATCTTGAAAATTGTAACACGGACGTGTTGTCCAAATCATCGACCCGGTACTAGATGTAGCCTTTATGATTACTGAAATATTCAAACATGTTTGCTTTCATGTTTTCTTATAGATTATTTTGAGATTTGTTATTTTACATCTATAATTTGCAAATTTTTATATGCAATGGCAAGTTAAGTTGCTTTCATTTAAAATTGTTAAGCATTTTGCCTTCACGTACTTCTACTTGGGGAGGAGTTGAATGGATGTCTCCTACTTTATTATATGATTTTTGGATTATGGAGGAGTACAATGGTCCCATTGTACAAGAACAAGGGTGATCTTCAAAATTGTAACAATTATAGGGGTATCAGGTTGTTAAGCCACACTATGAAGGTTTGGGAGAGAGTGGTGGAAATGAGGGTGAGAAAAAGAGTGTTTATTTTAGAGAATCAATTCAGATTCATGTCGGGCGATCGACTACTGAAGCAATTCACCTTGTTCGGAGATTAGTAGAGAAATATAGGGAAAGAAAGAGGGACCTTCACATGGTGTTCATTGATCTCGAGAAGGCATATGATAAAGTTCTGAGGGATATCCTATAGAGGTGTCTAGAGGCGAAAGGTGTTCCAATGGTGTATATTAGGGTGATAAAGGACATGTATGACGGAACCGAAACTCGGGTAAGAACAGTGGGAGGAGACTCAAAGTACTTTCCTGTTGAGATGGGTCTTCATCAAGGATCTGTGTTGAGCCCTTTTCTTTTTGCCTTAGTAATGGATGAGCTGACACGGTCTATTCAGGCAGAGGTCCATAGTGTATGCTATTTGCAGATGACATAGTACTAATTGATGAGACTCCGACTAAAGTTAATGATAGATTGGAGGTTTGGAGACGTACTTTGGAATTCAAAGGGTTCAAATTAAGCAGGATCAAAACAGAACACTTGAAGTGCAAATTCAGTGTTGCTAGGGATGAAACAAACATTGAAGTGATGCTTGCCGCTCAATCTATTCCCAAGAGAGAGAATTTGAAATATCTTGGGTCCATTATCCAAAGTAGTAGCGATATCGACGATGATGTCACACATCGTATTGGGGCAACATGGATGAAATGGAGGTGTGCCTATGGAGTATTGTGTGATAAGAAAATACCAGTTAAACTTAAAAGTAAGTTTTACAGAATGGTGGTTAGATCATCCTTGCTATATGGGGTGGAGTGTTAGTCTATCAAAAACTCACATGTTCAGAAGATGCAGGTCGTGGAGATGAGGATGTTTAGATGGATGTGTGGACATACCAGAGGGGATAAGATTAAGAATGAGATCATTCGGGGGAAGTTAGGGGTGGCCTCTGTGGCAGACAAAATGAGAGAAACGAGACTGCGATGGTTTGGGCATATACAGAGAAGAGGTGATGATGATCCTGTTAGAAGGTGCGAGAGGTTGGATTTGGGGGTTACGCGGACGGGTAGAGGTAGACCAAAAAAGTATTGAGGGGAGGCGATTAGACAGGATATGACGCAACTTCGTTTCACCGAGAACATGATCTTAGATAGAAAGGAGTGGCGGTCGCTTATTCAGATAGAAGGTTAGATAGCTAGTAGGGGTAAGATGTTATCTGACCTTGGGTCATAGTAGATTAGTTGAGGTAGTCAAGTCTTTACATATTGTGTTGTTATTGCTCGTCATATATTTTGTTATTTTTAGTATTGTTAGAATAGGAATGAAAATAGTAATAAGAATAATATCTACAATCCTATTTAGAATAGGATTAGGAATAGGAATAGTATATAAAATCCTACTTGAAAGAGGATTGTATTATAGTATCCTAGTTGGAAAAGGAATCTAATATAATATCTATAAATAGGGTCTCAATATAATAATGTAGAGACAACAATTCAACAATATTTTTCTCCAATATTTCTCACATAGTATCAGAGCTTTTACGATCCTAGTAGAAAATCAAAGAGCTCCCGCTGCCGGCGGGCGGCTATGACCCATATATGCTGCCCGTCTGGCCAATGGTTGTGTTAGCAAAAGTTAGGTTGCCGAGTATCTTTCTGGTGACTATTTTCTCATATCTAATTTGCGTAGCACCGTGCATCTTTTCGGTGACTACTTTTCTATATTCAATTTGTGTAGCACCGTGTCATCTTTCCGGTGACTATTTTTTTTCATATTCAATTTGCATAGAACCATGCCATCTTTTTGGTGACTACTTTCTTATTTGTGTTGGGTCGTACTATTATTCTGACCCTATCCATGCAATTTCTCTTTTTCAGTAGGGTCGTGCCATCAATATGATCCTACCTATATAATTTCTATTTTCCAGTAGGGTAACGACCCTACTCATATAATTCTTTTTCTCAATAGGGTTGTGTCATCATTCCAACCCTACCCATGTAATTTTATTTCTCAATTTATGACCACTTTCAGCCATCAAATCTAATAATTCGGTGCATGAACAAGTTCCAACTAGTTTTAAAGTAACTTTCTTGGAGCAATTTCGAGATGATCCATATTGTCATTCTCCATCGACCTTTTAATCAGTTGAATATTAAGAATGTTTTTCTCTGTGATGATCTCGAGGAAGAAATCTATATGGAGCAGCCACTTAATTTTGTTGCTCAGGGGAGTCTAGTAGTCTTGTATATCGATTGTGTAAGTCACTCTATGGTGTGAGATAGTCTTCTGAGCTTGGTTTGTGAAGTTCAACACTGCAATTCAGGAATTTATTACTCTGTGTTTTATCGACATTATGCATCAAATTCAGTATTTCACGAGAAGGCCAAGCACATTGAGATTGACTGGCATTATGCATCAAATTCAGTATTTCATGAGAAGACTAAACATATTGAGGTTGATTGTCAATTTTGTGAAGTCGAGTGATCAACTTGCAGATATCTTACCAAGCTCTTCATTGGTCATCGTATTAATTACATTTGTAACAAGCTAGGTACGTATGACTTGTATGCACCAGCTTGAGGGGGAGTGTTAGAACAAGAATAGAAATAGTAATAAGAATAATATCTACAATCCTACTTAGAATAGGATTAGTAATAGGAATAGTATATAAAATCCTACTTGAAAGAGGATTGTATTGTAGTATCCTAGTTGGAAAAGGAATCTAATATAATATCTATAAATAGGGTTTCAATATAATAATGTAGAAACAACAATTCAACAATTTTTTTCTCCAATATTTCTCACAAGTATCTTTATGAATTATCATTTGTTCTCCACTCTAGTTGTTTTGTTTCATATATAGTATTTTCTGCTTTTGGGGATGATATTTTTGAGATGAGGGTCTTCCGGAAACAACCTCTCTATCTTTGTGAGATAATGATAAGGTCTGCGAACATTTTACTCTCTCCAGACCCCACTTGTGGGATTCCACTGGGTATGTTGTTGTATATCCAGCTGTTCTCTGAGGCAACTGTATATTTTGATGATTATTTACACGGTTGTGGCACGACACACATTTATATCATCACCATAAAGAGGAACTTTATCCACAAGTTGTTCACTTGGATCAGTTGAAGCATTATTTCTTTCTTCCTTGTCCTGATGGTGTAACTACTCCTATTGATATGTGAACCATAGATGTGGATTAGTCACTAGTCAACAGTTAACTTGTAGCTGCTGCTGTCAGTCATGCTGCTAAATGCACCTTAAAACTCTGTCCTCATTTATTTGTAATTTTGGTGTATGTTTTAGGTACTGGAAGTTATCTCTTATGGTACATCCTGATAAGTGCACCCATCCTGAAGCTCACCAAGCGTTCATCAAGCTGAACAAAGCCTTTAAAGATTTGCAAGATCCAAATAAAGTGAGTAATTAAGTGATATCATCATTTATTTTTGTCACAAATTTTGTCAAGTAAAGAGAAGCTTCTTTAAGGTCTGGCTTAAAACCCTGTGTTGATTTTCTAATAACAAGGTTAAATGCAAATTTCCTTCATTTATTTCTTATTATCAGATGTCAAATGGACACTTTTTCTGTGCCAGCAAGGCTAATTGCTCCTGGTCATTTGGGTGTAGATATTGTCCATATATTTTGGTTCCAGATGTTGAATATTTCCAAATTTTGTAGTGGTTTGTGTTAAATCTTTTCAAGTAACCTAGTTAATTTTGAGAATGGACCATTACTTCATAATGGTTCTTATCAAATTTGCATTAGTGTTCCTTAGGATATCCAAGTTGGATTTGCCATATGCTGTGTGACTCAATAAGTTTGGTATCAATTTTCTTTCTTGCTCTCCTGGCATACATTTCTTTGGTTGAGATAAGAGATAAATGATTTATGTGCTTTCACTAATATTTGAAAATATTCTTTAAGTGCATCATCTCAATTTTGTGCTGATAAATTTTGGTACGATTGGCACAATTTTGCAATTAACATCAGTGTCGCTTTCTGTTTACTAATGTGTGACTTTTTCGGCTTATCATTTCACTTAGGAGTTGATAGATTCTTAAATTTTAGTCTAAACAATGAAATAGAGAAGCTTATTAAGAAAATGAAATATAGGAAGAAAAAAACTAGGAAATACAGAAGTGAAAACTTCTGCCTACTCGAGAAGTTGGAAAAATCACTGAGACTTGCTGTCATTTAATTTGTAAGCAAACCACCAGAAGTTATGAAGGCTGAAGATCATATACCTTATTTCACAAGTTTAATATTTGGTTTATCAAAAAAATGTCAGACGTCAACAAAGATGAAGTTGTTCCTGTTTTTACCCCATGCAATCTTTATTATTTATTCAACGTACTATCATATGTTTTTCATGTATGTATTCCCTCCATGCAATCTTGTTTATCTTCTATTCTGGTTTTAGAAGAAAATTTAAAAAGCTCAAGTTTATTTGTCTTCTTTGTACAGAAACAAATCAGGCACCGACTTATGCTCTCATCTTTTGATAGAAACTAAAATGCTTAGAAAGACAATCATACTTTTGCGGGGAACATTGAAAACTGTATTAGAGAACATTCCTCAGTTGGATTGGGTCAGGTGTAGGGTTTCCCCCCTAGACAGTAGTTCTAGATGTATCTGTTACTTTATAACTTTCACCTCATTTTGTTGATTCATAGTTTAAAAGAATTATCATTGAGGAAAATCAGCAGGATATCATATAACCACTCAGAATTAACACATTGAAAATTTGACTTGCTATGGTTTGATGCCGTAACATCAGGTATTCCTGTTATTATGGCCTACCATTGTTTCATTCAGTTCCTTAATCTTACTTCGTAACCTTCGATATAATGGAGAACATTTACATCACTACACTGCTTTATTTTGGGTTTTCCAAGTGTTGTTTTCATTTAATAAATCAAGAAGATGTTATTTTCTTTTGTAGAGGAAAGTGTTGGATGAGAAAATAAAGCACAAGGAAGAACAAGAGGAAATTAAGGTATATGTTTGTGTCCCATGGGTATGAAGATAACTCAAACCTCTGTTGACTACAAATTTGTTAACGCAAGATTTGGTTCTGTAGGCAGATTTACGAGCTATGCGTGAAGCCGCCCAGTGGAGGCGTCTGCAAGGTTGGCCCATTTTGCTAAAACACTGTTTATCATTCATTTTCTTCTACTATGTTGCACAAATTTTTGTGTGATTGGTCCCTAATTTTTTATTCAACTTCTCTATTGTTTGATTGTTTGTGAATCCCATCTATGTTGATCAGTCTCTTGCCGCATCCATGTCAATCTGACGCAATTTGGGTGTCGATGTGTGACGGCGGTATTAACACAAGGAAAACAAAAAATAGAAATAGAATAAGAAAGAAAGGACAAATTTCGGTAAAGGAAACAAGTTGTCAACCCAAACAGGTATACTTGAACCCACTAATTAGCATTCAATTGCTAGAATAAAATAAAGGAGCAAGAGAAATTGAACTCATACGTCAATACTTACTAGAAGAATTCGAGAGAGGTTCAATTGAGGAAAGAGAAAAATCCTTAAAAGAAGGGAGGCCCTGTCAAGGGAGCTCTTCATCTAGCAGTGTGCCTTATCATACCTTTCATGATTTTAGAATCCCCAAAGTATTCTTCTCTCATTAAAAGCATAACTCCACTTTCTTTCTTTTACTTCTTCTGTGCCTCGTTGCTTGGATTACACTATGGAGTGTGTCGAGACTATATAAATTGTATTTGCAGGT
>JBCEWC010007590.1:0-21189 GCA_038996855.1 Solanum aculeatissimum | reverse complement strand
GAGAATTCTACAAGAATTATAAAGTTTTGAAAATTCACTTGCCTTAATTGAATCACGGTCAATCAAACACTTGAGCCCTTCCCTTTCGAATGGGATCAAAAGCACCACAATCTAATCAAATAAAAAAAATTCATAATAAGATCTCCAAACTAACGATACTCCTTACTAAACATCTAGCCTAGACCCAAAACTAACCAATTCCATAGTCAATTCTCAAAATTCCAATCCTAGAGTTAGAACTTAATTCCTCCGAATGATATGACTTTAAGAATATTCATATAATACAATACACCTTATTAAATTACCTACCTCAATATAATAAGACTTAATTTATAAAATAAAGGCCATGAGCGCAGAAGACATAAAACCTAAACTAGTAAATATATGATACCACTATTCAATGTAACATTCCAGTAAAAATTTGCAATTATGCTAATGGGGGCAATCATTGCCATTATTACAGGAAAAAGTATATATATAAACAATTAAAATGAATGTTGCAGTAACAAAGTAATACTTTTACCGGAAAAAGAAGTTATGTCGCTGCTTTCGTTCCTTCGTCGCCGACCCCTTTCTTCCTCTTCTAATAATTTTTTTTTATTATGTACTACAACTGAACACCCTATTAATTTACCTTAATAAATAGGTTAAGTGGTATAGGATATTTAATTAAATTATTAATTTAGTCCCCTAATTAAATCAGTTATCTAAATTTACCCTTTTAAAATTTAGGATAAGGATATTTTATAAACAATAAAAGGACTAATATTCTAAATGACCTAACGGGTCATTACATTTTACTTCTTGGAAGTGTTTCTCTAACCAATAACCATCACTAAAGTCTCGTGATAATACAATATATTGACCACATTCTCAGAGAAATCCTATATCCCGCCAGGATATTGGACAAACTTTAACTTATATATCCATCTAATAGGCCTTCTCAAGGGCAAGTAAGAAGTCATCCAAATTTATGTACGATCATATCTTATGCTAGTTACGTAGTTTATGGGGTTTGAATTATTCTATACTCTTATCTAAATCGGTGCTAAATATACTCCCCAAAAGTATAGCTTATTATGATCATAACTCAAGCAAGTATACTTACTCAATTAACTCATTTGGTCTTCTTAGATGTAGCTCAATTTTAACTTTTCTCAACTTATCATTTCTCTTTAAAAAATATAATCTCAATTCAGTGAATGCATAAAAATTTAAATTTACTCCTGAACTCCATCACAGGATAAAAGTTTAAAGGTATTCATAAAAGTGTTCAAAAATATGAGTAAAAGACTTCTTACACAACTCATGATCAAATTGTAAATCAAGAGACATCTCTATCTCAACTCATGCTGAAAAGTTTTGTTCATGAATTGGTGAAAATAATCACCCTCTAACTCAAGGCCATGGAATAATTAAATACAAGACTCATCCAAGGTTCATGTAAATGCAAACATGTATTCATAGTTTTAAAACTCAACTCAACAATGTATAATCAAATATAATACTTTAAATTCAATAAAAAATAGTATACAAAACTCAAAAATTATCATTTTAAGGGGATTAAAACTCAAACTCATGTATTAACTTGGTTGGATAAGAATGGGTAAGGTACGATGATGAACTTTTTCCAACATTTTACAAGCTCTACAAATCTGGAATGAAGATTCATTAAGTAAAAGTTAAAGAGTAGGCCTGTAATCCTTTAACCCTAATTTCTCATCTTCCCTTTAGTTCTTCTTCTCAAAAGATTCTAGGTATTTATGAGAGAAAAACCACTTTATATACTAATATGGAATGAATTTTTAATGTGTGTGTATATATATATATGATAGTGGGATTGAGTCAAAGATAATTTGTAAGTTAGAATTTGGGATTAGAATCCGTAACATAGTTCTAGTGTTTGATAAGATAGTCAGGAGAATCCTTAATATGATAAGGGGGTTATGTCATGACTAGATAGGAGGGGGGTATGGATTCAATTAGTAGAGTTGGCAGTGGAATAATATAGGGAGACTTGGGATAGAGCATATGAGTTAATGAGTACTAGTATATCTTACACTAAGGTTTGTTGATAAAGAAGTGGACTGTTGTATATTCTAATATGTATATATTATTTGGTGGATTTGTATCGACCAATGATACCTACTAGTACGTGTTGTTTTAATGATACTACTCCTGTTATGCCACTTGGCATAGTATCACGCCCCAGGAGGGTATTCTGGACATGACCGACACTCAAAGACTATTGCTAGTCCCTAAGCGAACCACTTGGCCTCATCACATTCATTCAATCATATATATGTATATATATATATAAGCGAAAGACTAGAGATAGTAAAAGGTGGGCATGCCTCAATCTTATATAATCATATCAAGACAATCAATAAGACTAGTATGGAAGAAACTAGCCCAAAATAAATATCCAATTCAAACCAATCCACAACTCAATAATCTAGTCTATGAAGCCTCTATCTAAACTGTTTAGACGGTACCATGACAGGACATGGCTACCACAATAAAAGGAAATAATATGCTAGACTTAAGCTAGATGGTAATGTGAATGTGTATCCTCCAGAAGCAGGGGAGGACTCACCAAATTAGCTGACTACAATAGATCCTCGATAGTTTGTTTGTTGATGATCTCTAGTACCTGTCTGTAAATCATAAAATGATGCAGTCCAAATGGACGTCAGTACGTGGAATATACGAGTATATAAAATGGCTGAATAAAACATGCATTAAAATATAATACTATCAACTCAGATAACTCAAATCAAGAGATAAGAACTCAATCAGAATATCGAATATCTATCTAAAGCAAGAATAAAGAGTACACAATGACCCATCAATGCCATCCAATCCAATCCATTCTGAATCAAATCCAATCAGAGTTCTATAAGTATAGAACCTATCTGAGAGTTTCTCTTATCTAACAATAATCACTTATGAGCCAGTGATCGTACAATAATTCCGTTGATGTTGCCACAACTGTTTAATATCTTGTTGAGGTGAGAACGAATTGAATCCATAATGGATCTTGTAATCGTGTCCTTTATTATTTCAGGGGCAACTTATCATGAGGAAACATCTGCCTTAATGATTCAATCCTCTCCTACATTTGGCAACATAGTTAATGAGTTTGATTTTGACTTACTCTTACTCTTTTTGGTGCTCGATACTCCTCCCAAGACTCAATGCTCATAAGACAATCGATCTCAATCAACCCAATTAATGAGTCTCATAAGGACATATATCAATCCATCAACTCTGTCAAAGTCAAACCTTTTGGCCTATCAACCATCAATTTGACTCTCAATCATGTCTTTCAAGAGGGATCCTAGACCGAATCACTAAGGAGATTATCAATTAGACCCACCTTTAGAGTTCATTTATGAAAACTCACCTGACCATTAAGTTCCATCAACCTATCATCATGTTCACATCATAATCACAATCAAAATCATGTTATCAAGGCTCTAAACTCAATTCCTAGGTTCATTCATGCAATCTTTTGACTATTTTTTAATGTCTAATGATACTATTATACATTTGCTTTTGATTTTTGCAATGCTTATTTTAATTTGGATGATAAGGATCTTCTTATTTAGGTTATTAGAGCAGGTATCTATATAGTCTAGTAATTTGAATCATTACAGACGGTCCAATCCTAAACCAACCCATGGAATAAAGAGTTGCGGACCAATTCAATTTTACTAATGTCAAATCCTTAACTAACTGGGTCAAACACTAAAATAGGATCAGTCTTGCCTAGTTGTGTCACGACCCCAAATAGATTGTAAGTGGTATTGACATTGATATTAACCCTTCGATGGGAGAACCAATATCAAAACACAATTAAACAAACTATCACGAATTAAGCATTTAAAGTTACAAAAGTAAGTTTAGTTCTCATAAACTAAAATAGAAGTCTAAGAAATATAGAAATAACTCCCTAAAAACTAAAAGTCATTGTACCAAAAATCTATCTATGTATTTAATATAAAGTGATGCAATCCCAAAAAATAAAAAACTAAGTGTTTGAGTCTAAGGACAAATAAACTAAGAATTTTAAAATAATCCATGCTAGCACGAAAGAGTTAGCTAACCCTTAAACTCTTGAAATTAATAATCACCTAGATAAAGTATGTCAATAGCCATCTAAAGATGTCATGTACTTAGAAAAAAAAGCAAGTACGGTATTAGTACACATATCAATGATGTACTGGTAGAATCACGCCACTATTTCAATAAGCTAAATATAAGCACAGAACTTCAATATAGTAAACCAACACATACAATAGAATAATAAATTACAGTTCATGCTAAACTTATAACTTTCATAGTTATCATTCTCATTACAAAAAATTCAACAAAGGTCCTCTTATGGAACCCAAACTAAAACAAGTTATGTCAAAATGTGACACGCAATCTAGTAATGTGTCAACATGTAATACTTGATCCAATAATTAACAATCCATGACATCCGATCCAATAGTATATCAAAATTTGATACCTGATTTAATAATGTTTTGAAACTTGACACTTGATCCAAAAATTATCACAATCATAATCACAATTACACGCATCATGAATAATTCAAAACTTTCACAATCTAGTGATAGATTCATTGCATGCAATTATGAGAATCATTTACTAAGTTCATATCACTATTACCTATTCATATACAAGAGAAATTATTAATGAAGTAGTTAACAAACATATATTACACAAATGGAAATATCAAACTATCACCTACCTTGAAACAAGCCATGAAAATTATAAGTAACCAGAGCTTTTGCTTTTTTCAAATCCTAGATCGTTCTTGGTATATAAATAAACAAAAATTATAATTAATCAACAAATAAGGGCCTAAAATATCCAGATAATAAAATCCTACTTGGCCACTTTTATGATCATCTCCCCCATACTAGAACTTTTTCCTATCATTAATTATAGGTTATTGTCATGACCCCAAAGGAAAATAAATCAGAACTAAAGACCACAATTTCTAAAATAAATAATAATGTAATCAGCACCATAGAAAAATAATAAGGAGAATACATCACTAGACCCAATGTCCAAGACCTGATGTAACACGTGCAAAAGATTATCTAAAGTAATACTGAATTGAATTACATACATCATAGTCTCAAAAAATACAATAAAGACTACTAAATAGAAGATAACATCTAATGGGATTCGAGACCCTGAGTCTCACCACTAGATATGGGTAGTATCAATTTCATGATCTATAAATCAACCACCACGGGAAAGTCCCTGGCTAGAAGCTGCGAGGAAGAAGAAGTAGGGGTAAGTACACATTATATATACCCAGTATGTTTAACTGACTAAGAAATAGAGATCAAATAAACTATGAAATAAACTAGGAATGTTTCCACTAGCACCAGGAAAATCAATCTGGCAAAGTGTCGCCAATATATAAGGTACAGAAACATGTGAACACAGATCACGATACAATATTTCATTCAAATATAGTAGTGCAATGATGTTAATGATGATGCAATGAATGGTGGAATCGAGATTGTCATATATACCCCGTATAAGGCTCCATAAACTAAGGGGACCCATAGGGGCCTTATAGACTATATACCTCAATCACAATCAGAATATCTCATATTTTCTTGTCATCTCCTTCTGGTCAAGGGTTTGGAAAGATATCACATTTTATTACAAAAAGGTGGTTCTACAACTTTCAAATTCCTTGATATTATAATATGCATTATGAGGATGCATGCAAATGGAACACAAGAATAGAAGTAATAGGCATCACCATAGGCATGGTAGATATCATAATTTTGCTCAATTTTCTGATAATTGTTGTGATAGAATCACCTCTTTTATTCACAATAGACCATCAATCTCATTAGAACAACCAACCACAATTTCACCACCTTTGTATGCACATATATGTCTCAACCATAACAATGATTCTCAATCATAAGTACACCTTCTTTCCATAAGCCATATTCACAATATTATACATCCATGTTTTCACATCAATCACAATCAAATAAGAAACCGCACAGAGGAATCACATCAATAATTCTCAACACATACACATGATATCACCCTCATAACACAAAATGTAGCATACAAATATTCAATTACTCTACACTAGTTTTAAATAAAGGTTAGCTAAACTTATCTCAAGGACAAACTACACACGAACATAACAACTGAAAGATTGACTCGCAAAAACTAACTTTGAAACGTCAACCCACTATCAAAAATGCAATCTATATATCAAAAGGAGTCTATCGATACCCATATTACCATAATTGGAGTCCGGAATAAAATTGTCTAAGAATTAAAATTGTCCAAGAATTGATTGAATTCCAAAAATATTGAATCTAAAACTTGAGTGTAGAATCATGTTCTATATGAAAAATAGAACTCGCACGTGAAAATCTCATAAAATTTGAGAGAAAAACTAGGTAAAAATCTACAATTTCCTTAGAGTTTGCATTCTAGAAAAATCACAAAATTAGGAGTAAAAAATCAAGAAATTTAAGGCTACAATCATAAGGTAAGTAGTGGAAATTCAAGGTTTTAAATTCAAAATGCTTACCCAAATGAATTTTCCTGAAGAAAAACTTCAAAAACCACCCCAAGAAGCACAAGAATCCCAAAACGGAAGAAATGAGTTTACTCCCCATTAAGACACTATCAGACATGAGTTGACTTTCATGATCGTGGGTCACTATACCCCACGATCGTGAAGTACATCTGCGTAACTCATCATGTTCGTGGCCCCATACCTCCGCGATTGCGAAGCTTACAGAAGGACAACATCGTGATCGGGGGACACCGGTACATGATCACAAAGCTTAAAAGAGGAGATCTTCACAAACATGGGATCCATGTTCGTGATCGTGAAGAACAAAGTGGAGGCAGTAGATATCAGATTTTAGGAATTTAGCAAAGTCTCTGATTGGACCCTCGGGATTTGTTTGGAATTCGATAACACACGCTAAACTAGTTTAGAATGCAAAAAGACCAAGATACCCTCGAGAGTCCCAAAAATTTTGATGATGCCCCTTATAATCCTAAAATTACCTTCCGAATCCAATGAAATTATCAAAAATCCAATTTAAGCACCCGAACTCAAAATATTGACCAAAGTGAAACCTAACATATTTTAAATCAAATTTTCTAACTTGAGACCTCAATTTCACATATGGGCTCCAAACCTAATTCTGACACTTCTCCTAGACCATTTTTCACATTCTGGAGTCAATGAAATCGATGTAATTATATTACAAAATCAAAAACTCCAAATGGAATCAAAAATCACTTTTTGACCATTTCAAGCCTTAAAACTCAAAAACTCGCAATGTTCCCAACTCTTTGAATATTATCCACAACCGACCCCACAAGCTAATTAAGTAGTACCAGAGGAAACTAACGGGAGCGGTAAAATAGTAACTACTACAAGAATTTCCAAAATAGTCACTAAGGTCATTACATCATCCGTCATTAAAAATCATGTTCGTCCTAGAACATGAAGAAAAGGAAAGTACCTGGAACCTCAGATAGGTGTGGGTATCTTGCATACGTATCGAACTCGGTCTCCCAAGTTGCCTCCTCAACTAGTCGATGATGCCACTGAATTTTCACTGAAGCGATCTCCTTGGTCCTAAGCCGTCTGACCTGTCTATTCAATATAGCCAATGACTCCTCATCATATGTAGAATTTGGATCCAACTCCACTCAATTATAGGAAATCACATGACACTCATCCGGGATGTATTTGCAAAGTATGGAAACATGAAAAATAGGATGAACCATTAATAATATGGGGGGTATGTCCAACTCATAGGCAACCTCACCTACTCTTCTCAATATCTCAAATGGTCTGATGAATCATGGGCTAAGCCTACCCTTCTTCTCGAAACTCATTACACCTGTTATTGGTGATACCTTCAGCTATACTCGATCATCTATTATAAACTCCAAAGGTTGGATCTGCCTATCAGCATAGCTCTTTTAATAAATTTGGGTTGTCACAAACCTACTCTATATTAGGTGATCCTGCTCTATCTCCTCTCTAATCAAATCAACCCCCATGTCACCTTCTGAAACTAAATAAAACCACCCAATGGGAGATCGACATCTCCTACCATATAATGTCTCAAAAGGTACCATATGGATGCTGGAGTGACAATAATTGATATATGCAAACTCCACCAACGTAAAGTATTGATCCCAAGGGGCTCCAAAGTCTATCATGCATGCTTAAAGCATATCCTCTAGTACCTAAAGAGTCTGTTCAGACTATCCATTTGTCTGAAGATAGAAGGTTGAACTCAAATTCAAACGGGTACCCAACCCTTACTGTAGGACATTCTAGAAGTGAGAAATGAACAACAAACCTCAATCCGACATAATAAATGTAGACACTTCATGTAATTTAACAACCTTACAGATATAGATACTAGCCAACTGCTCTACACTATAACTAATCCTCACCGAAAGGAAATAGCCTTGTTTGATCAATCTATCCACAATCACCCAAACTGAGTCAAACTTACCAAATGTCATGGGTAATCCAGTCATAAAATCCATGGTAATACGTTCCCTTTTCTACTCGGGAATAGGCATCCTCTGTATCGAACCTCCTAACTTTTAATGCTCATACTTCACCAGTAAAAATTCAAACACTTAGCCACGAACTATGCAATATCCTTATTCATACCACACCACCAATAGTGTTGCTTCAAATTATGAAACATCTTGGACACATCCAGGTAAATAGAATACTTTGCACAATGTGCCTCCTCTAAGATCATGAGCACCCAATCACCTTTCTTAGGCACACAAATGCGCTCATTAATCCTCAAAGCACCATTTGAATAAAGAGAAATTGACTTGGCTTCGCCTCTCAACACCCTATGCCGAATCATACATAGCTTATCATCATCAAATCGATAAGCACAGATTTGGAGACCTAGCCTCAACAAAGGCCAAAACACTGTGAGATAAAAAAATATGTAGTAGAATCATTTGTCAAGATAGGGACTAAACCTCGAAGGCCAAGGGCCTCTCCTCTACCCTTAAGAACACCAAACAACCCATACTAGAAACCTTCCGACTCAAAGCATCAGCTACCACATTGGCATTGCCCGGATGATATCAAATAGAGATATCATAATCCTTTAATAACTCTAACCACCTATGCTGCTTCATATTCAAATTCGATTGAGATAAGATATATTTGAGACAACGATGATCAATAAAAATCTCAGAATACACCCCATAGAGATAGTGTCTCCATAACTTCAATACAAATACTATGTCGACAAACTCTAGATCATAGGTGGGATAATTATTCTCATGCACCATTAACTAGAAAGAAGCATAAGCTATAACTCTCCCTCTCTACACCAATATACCACCCAAACCCACACTAGAAATATCACGATAGACTACAAAGGGAACCCCTTTCTCACGCAATGCCAAAATAGGTGTTGAAGTCAACAACTCCTTAAGCTTTTGGAAGCTTGCCTTACACTCCTCGGTCCAATGAAAAGGTACATCCTTCTGGATGAATCGGGTCAAGAGAGCTACAATAATGGAGAATCCCTAAAAAAATCACTGGTAATACCCTGCCAAACAATTAAGGCTCTGAATTTTTATAACTAAGGTGGATCTTACCCATTACCGAACAACTGCCACCTTTGTTGAGTCCACCATAATTCCATCTTTTGTTACCACATGCCCCAAGAAAGATACAAACTCGAGCCAAAATTCACACTTGAAATTTTTAGCATATAACTTCTCTTCTCATAGCCTTAAAAGCTACAATCCTCAAGTGTTGAACACGATCTGCCTCATTCCTTGAATAAACTAGGATATTATCAATAAACACTATCACAACGGAGTCCAAATAAAACTTGAATACCCAGTTTATCAAGATAATGAAGGTACTTGGGGCATTACACAACCCAAATGACATAACCATAAACTCATTGTGCCCATAACAAGCCTACAATCTTTGGGATATCGAACTCTCAAACTCTCAACTAGATACTCTGATCGTAGATCAATCTTGGAGAATTTTGAGGCACCTTGTAACTAATCAAATAAATCATCTATCTGAGGGAGGGGATATTTGATCTTCATGGTAACTTTGTTCAATTAGCAATAATCAATACGCATCCGCATAGAACTATCATTCTTCTTCACAAATAGCAGTGGGGCATCTCAAGGTAAAACACTGGGTTCGATAAAACCATGTCTAATAGGATCAATTCATCTTGGGTCTCTCTACAAGAAAATACCACTATATATCTTCGATAAATGTGATCCACCAATAAGGACTCACCCATTGAAGTGGAATTACAAATAGAAACATCAAGAGGTTTATACATATCATCGTTACCCGAAGAAAAGTAGGTTGATACATATGAATATGTGGATACTGGATGAAATAGAATTAAAGTTAAATGTTGATAGACTGGAACAATACTGTGATCAAAGCATCAGAGGCCTCTTCCTCGGTCGTGCTCCCGAATTAATACATGTGATCACAGCATTGGAGACGTTTACCTTGGCCATGCTTGGAACAACATAGCACACATTTTGCTTCTAGTATCTTGGGACCTACCATACGCTCAACCCCATACACTATCTCTGGCATCCCTAGTACCTCTCCTCACACTCTGTGAAACACCACTAGCTACAAAAGTTGGTGTACAATGAGCCATCTTTGCAGCTGATAGAAGAGAAGTTGGAGTACGCCTAAGGCAATCCTTGACCAAATGGCCAAGCTTATCACACACATAGCAACCACAGGGACCTGAACCTTGAGAGGAATAACGTGAAAAACTTGTTTCTTAAATGTAAGAAACTACCATGACCAACATGATCAAATGTGAGTCTACATGTACCCTCGGTACCCTAAATGGCTACATGAATCGATCGACCCTAGTAACCTTAAATGCTCTGCCTCGAAGCGTCTCTACCCCTGGGTGCATAACCACCAATCCGGCCATAATGTTGGGACCTCTTACTCCCACCCTATTGGGTTTGTCTAATACTCTCGATTATCCAGGCATAGTCTAGAATACTCTAAAACGAACTGCCAGAAAGCATAAGAGAAGTTGTAGCCTCCTAAAGATAATGGAGATGTCCATATAGTCTGTCCTCGGGAAAGTGTTGTTCCTCTAGCTCAACCTCAACCTCTAGGCCTCCCATGACCTCCACACTAACCAAGTGCAGGGGCTCTAGCAACAGGGGTGAGCTCACCACTCACATCTATATATCCAACTCTACCCCTTGACATTTGCACAAAACGTGGATTAGATATATCTACATACTTTGATATGAAAAACACATGAAATGGAATCAACAACAGAGGTTTTTCCAAACAAGGATTTTGTAGCCTCTCAATGATAGATAATGTCTACGTACCGATCTGCGAGACTCTACTAGACATCTTGCCCTTTTGGCTCGTAAGACTTGTAAATCTAAAACTCTGATATCAAGCTTGTCATGATCCCAAAAGAACATAGATCACAACTAAAGACTACAATTTATAAAACAAACAGTAATATAACCAACACCATAGAAAAATAGTGAGGAGAATACATCACTAGACCCAATGTCCAAGACCTGGTGTCACAAGTACTGCAAAAGAGCATCTTAATTAATACTGAATCTAAGTACATACATCATAGTCTCAGAAAATACAATAAAGACTACTAAATAAGAGATAATATCTAATGGGACTCAAGACCTTGAGTCTCACCACTAGATATGGGTAGTATTAATTGCACGATTGAAAATCAAACACAGCGAGAAAGTCCTTAGCTGGAAGCTTCGGGGAAAAGAAGTAGGGGTGAGTATACATGATATGTACCAAGTAGGTTTAAGCGACTTGGAATAGAGAATCAAATATACTAGGAATGTTTCCACCTGCACCAGGAAAATAAGTCCGGCAAAGTGCCACCAATATATATATATATATCATAAGGTACAAAAACATGTAAATATAGAACATGATACAATATTTCACTCAAATATTATAGTGCAATGATTTTAATGATGATGCAATGAATGCAATGCAAGGTAGAATCAAGATTGTCACACAGTCTGTCGTATATACCCTCAACGAGTTAAGGCTCTATAGACTAAGGGGATCCATGGGGGCGTCGCACACCATATACTTCAATCACAATTACTGTATCTCGTATCAGCTTGCCACCTCTTCGTGGTCAAGTGTTTTGAAAGATATCGCATTTTGTTACAAAAAGGTGATTCCACAACTATTAAATTCTTAGGTGTAATAATATGCAATATGAGGATGCATCCAAATGTAATATAAGATAGAAGTAATAGGCATCACCATAGGCATGGTAGATATCATAATTTCCCAATAACTTTCATGATAGAATCACCTCTTTTATTCACAACAGGCCATCAATCTCATTAGAATAACCAACCACAATTTGACCACCTTTTTATTCACATATATGTCTCAACCATAGCCATGATTCTTAATCATAAATCATAAGTATACTTTCTTTTCATAAGCCACATTCACAATATGATACACATTCATGTTTCCACATCAATCACAATCAAATAAGAACCAGCATAGGGGTATCACTTCAAAAATTGTCAATACATACACATGATATCGCCAAATCCAATAGAATAAAGCATGCAAAATATTCAACTACCCTACCCCAGTCCCAAAGAAAGGTTATTAAACCTACCTCGGGCCGAACCACACACGAATACACCAACCAAAAGATTGACTCGTGAAAACTGACTCTGAAATTTCAACTCACTATCAAGAATGCAATCTACACATCAAAAGGAGTCTATCGATACTCATATTTACCATAATTGGGATGGAGATTAAAATCATCCAAAAATTGTTTAAACCCTAAAAATATTGAATCTGAAAATTGAGCATAGAATCATGTTCTATATGAAAAATAGAACTTGTGAGTGAAAATCCCATAAAATTTGAGTGAAAACTGGGTAGAAATCACTAGTTTCTCTAAAGTTTGCATTCTTGAAAAATCACAAAAATTAGGAGCAAAAATCAAGAAATTTGAGGCTAAAATCATAAGGGAAATTCAAGGTTTTAGTTTCAAAATTCTAACCCAAAAAAATTTCCCCGAAGAAGCCTTTCAAAAATCATCCCAAGAAGCTCAAGAATCCCAAAGATGGAAGAAATGGATTTACACTTGACTAAGACACTGTTCAGGCACGAGTAGACCTTCCAGATTGCTAGTCACTATTCCTCGTGATCCCGGAGTACATCTTCCTAACTCATCGCAATCGCGGCTCCCCACCTCTATGATCGCAGAGATCACAAAAGGACAACATCACAATTGTGGGACCCCAATCCGCGATCGCAAAGCATAAAAGAGGAGACCTTCGCTAATGCAGGGCCCATGTCTGCGATAGTGAAGACAAAGCAAAGGCACCAGATATCAAATTTTAGGAATTCAGCAAAGTCTTCGATCGAACACTCGAGATTCGTTCAGAATCCCATTCACATAAACTATATATGCGACAATACTAAATTTGACGTTCCAAACTTAATGGAACCATTGAAAATCAAATTCGAGGTTTCCTTGACCCGGAACCTGATAACGAATAACCAAACTAGTTTATGATGCAAAAAGACCAAAATACCCTCAGTAGTCCCAAAAAATATGACGATGTCTTTGCTAGACCTAAAATCACCTCCTGAATCCAATAAAATTATTAAAAATCCAATTCGAGTACTCAAACTTAAAATGCTGACCAAAGTCAAGGCCTAGCTCATTTTAAACCAACTTTTCTATCTTAAGACCTCAATTTCACATACGAGCTCCAAACTTGATTTCGACACTTCTCCTAGAATAATTTTCACGTCCCCGAGTTGATAGAATCAATAAAACTCCATTGTGAAGCTCAAAACTCCAAATGGCATCAAAACTCACTTTTTGACCATTTTCAGCCTTAAAACTCAAAAACTCGCAAAGTTCTCAACTTTCTGAATATTACCCACAAACGACCCCACAAGTTGATTAAGTAGTACTAGAGAAAACTAACGGGAGGGGTAAAATAGTAATTTTTGCAAGAATTTCCAAAATGGCAGCTAAGGTAATTACAGTTACAATCTTCTCCTATAATAGTTCTCCTAGATTCTAAGGTCTTGAAATTAATGTACGAGTTAGAGAAATGATTAACTTACCTTTGCCGATGAAATGAGTGGAAAACTAAATAAATAAGTCCTAGATTGATTCTGGTTTATGAAGGACGAAGTGGGAGAAATGAAGAATGAATTTGATTTTTCTAACATAAATCCACGACAGTCTTGCCATGACGGCCTCTTATCCCGCCATTGCGCACTGTCACAGCAGGATACGTCTCGCCTTGGTGGGTTGCACAGAGACAGAAACTTTGTAACTCACATCTCAACTCCCATTTTACACACATCCTCAAATCATGACATTCAGAAATATACCTTTTGCGCCAAGATCAATTTCGAGAGTTTACTCGCTCGAATTCAATTCCGTAAAGTCGTACAAGCTCCTTATTCTCTTGGTTATCAACCCAAAAGAAAAAACTTATAAATCCACCTTAAATTCATTACCGAATTTTCCTAGACTTCACATGACTCAGATTTCATTTCATTCTGGCTTAGGCTCAAAATTTTCAATTTACTATTCGAAAGTTTTTTGGTCCAATTTCCTTTCTCATTGACCTATCCATAATGATGGACATGTCATTACAACTTGACAGCCTTACAATAAGCTACGTTATATATATTCTTATGCAAACAACTTTATGCATCTCCGTGGATACTGAATATGAATGTCCATTATCCCACTGATCTTCCCCATTAGGTAGATAATCCCCTCCCCGACCCACCCACTACGCCATTATGATGGTTACTCAAACACCATCATGATCTCTTACGTTATCTTATCTCGTAACTTTATGGTTAATATCATGTTTAAGATATTGTTTTGTAATTATCTTCTTTGTAATACTTTTTTTTTAATTTTAATTTGACTAGGTATAAAGTTTAAGAAATTAAAAATGGTTTATGAACTTTGTTATTATAAACTAAAGAATAATGTATTAAAATATCTTTTATTTTTGTATGTGATCTTAAACATTCATTGTGTAATGCTAAAATTAAAGAATCATCAAATTAGAATTTTTTTAAAAATATATTAGAAGTATAAATAAAGTGATGAGATATAATGTAAGTAACAAATCAAAGAAACAAGAAAGTTCTCGGAGTTTTTATTTTTAATATTATTCCTTTGAGCTTAATTTCTTAATTCCATAGTGTACTTATTTTTAAAAAATATTTAAAAAGCATTCAAACTTAGCTTTTTCAAAAAACTTTTCTATTAAGATTTAGAAAAGCTGATTATTAATTCCATTGTCATTCCTGTTTGATATATCCCTTCCTTATAGCCATTTGTTTAGTATGATGTACATACTATGCACTGATAGGGACAGAATACTAGTTCGTATGCGATTTGGTTCAACTTAAATAGATTTTGTTTAATAGTGAATTTATATTAAAAAGAAAATTGCTTCCGTTATTTTAATTTATGTGACATTTTTTATTTTTTTTTAGTCAAATAATTTAAGTTAGATCAAGAATTTGTGTCTGGAATCTTCAAGTTTGTCGAATTGAAATTTATATATTTGCAAATTATGTAAAAAAAAATTATAAGTCACAATAATTAATAATTCAAAATATTTGCAAGATATATGAAAAATTTACGATCAAAAGATAAACTTATTTGATTTTCAAAATTTCAAAGGTGTCACAAACATTAAGATCAAAAATATATATTAAATGTGTATAACTATTAAATTTAGAATCTATATATTATCACTTAAAATCGTCATTACAAAATTCAAAATTCATAAAACTAAAATCTTAACTTCATCACCGTTGAATGGAATAACATGAAATCACGGGATATGTTGATTCAGTTAGCAGACAAGCATGTCTCTTCTCCCTTTAATTTTACTCAACCTAAATTTTCTAATGCTATAATTCTGCATGCCTATAAACTTAGTTTTTCTTTCCTTTGCTAGTCATATTCCCAGCACAACATGAATAAGGGTAATATTAAACAATAATGAGAAAAAGAAAAAAAAAGATTCCAAAAGATTTGGTAAGACTGAATACGGTAAATAATTTTTTTTAGTTTATGATTATTTAAAAATTTCTCTTTGAACAAATTGAAAGTTTATGCAAAATGTTAGATAAATATAAAATAGGCGGAATGACTTAGGAGGCTTTATACTTGGTTCCGTTTGTCACCTACACCCTTCTACTCAGCACTTTGTCAACCGAACCCTCATACCCACTGAAACACAACATTTTAAACACTTTTTTGACCTGAAAATGGTGCGTGAATTACAAACGAGCACACGTAAATTTTCACGTCATTTAAGAATTTCACATAGAAAATGACATATTAAAACTTATTTCCACATAACAATAAACATTTCTTCTCTTTCAAAAGTTTATTCACCTTGTTCTTCCACTTTTCAAGGTTCTAAATCATACTCAAGAAGCCTAATCTTTCTTTATTATACAAACCCATTTCTGATTTGAGTTTCAATTTAGAGAGATTTTTTCTCTTTTGTTTCTAATTATTTTTGTTGTTAGGTTTTTGATGAATGAGTGGTTTTCATTTTAAAAAATAAGGGAAAGTGAAATTGAAAAAATATGATAATAATAGAGAGGATGGTGATACAACAGATGGAGATCTGTTATCTTCAAAAAGGGTAGGTTATGAACCTTGAAACACAAACCCAACAAATCTTCATCACAATTTTGAATTTATTTCATAAATTCACAAAATTCATTTGTTATTTTCAAAGCTTTGTCAAGCTTATCAATGGAGTTTTCAATTTTTCAATGCCCACTATTATCCTTCACATTAACTCATATAAAATACTAAAAATAACACAAATCCAATAAATCTTCTTTACAATTTTAAATTTATTTCATAAATTCACAAAACTCATTTATTATCCTCAAAGCTTTATTAAGTTTATCAATGGAGTTTTTTAGTTTTTCAATCCTCACTATTTTCCTTCACATGAACTCATATAAAATATGAAAAATGCTCACGAAATTAAATTTGTGGATGAAAATACGGAAAAATTAAACAAAAACAAGCAGAGATTTGTTGATTTGCAACAAAAGAAAGAATTTTTTATAAAGTATTTGGGTGTGGAACAGTGATGCTACGGAGAAGAAGAAAAGGGGGTGAGAATGGTAAGTAGATCCAAAGAAGAAGGAATTAAAGGATGAAATGGGAAGAAGTAATTTGGTTGGGTTGGGGGGGGGAGGGGGGGGGGAGGTTGAAGGTTTGAAGAAGATAACTTCTTCTTCTTTCTTTTTTTGGGGCATTTTTTATTTCATTTTTAAAAATATTTTTAAATGTAAAATATTGACTCACTTGCTTTTGAAATGCGTGGAATTACGCATTCTTCCAAGTCAACAATATTAATGTCACATATGCTTGGTCAATGGTCAGAAGTTTAAGGGTTCAGTTGACAAAGTCCTGAGTAGAATGGTCTAGGTGACAAACAGAACCAAGTATAAGGGCCTCCCAGGTCATTTCGCCTATAAAATATTTTGCAATATTGTAAATGTCAAACTACAACAAGTATTTTATCTATAAGGTTATAATTAAATAATATAAAGGAACGTTAAATTGAAACTAACATTAGTCAAAAATGCAATTTTTTAAAAGTCATTTTGGTTGTCTTTTCAATGTTTGGTGTCTATATTGGTACCCCGATTAAATCTGAATCACATATTATTATGGCCTATTCTGAAGGTGGTTACATATCTTTTAAAAGTAAGATAAATTATTTAACAAGACAAACATGTGATATGTATTTAGACCATCTCCAATCCAATATCAAATTTTACGTCGAAACCTATTTTGGTGTAAAAATTGATGTTATGGAGCTCTAACCCAACACCAAATTTTACATCAATCTGGTGCATGGATAGCATTACACCAATTCACTTTTTGAATATTTTAATATTATTTTATTATATAAGATTTTTAATTAAATAATATATAAATTGTATGTTTTAATCATTTTTATATAACTTTTTTATAATATTAATTTTAGAAATAAAATTTAATTCTTTTATAAATTATTTTTCTATACATAACTTTTTTTAAAATTAAATTGTTGATTCTACTATAAATTTTAATTAGATCAGCGTGATCCTAACACACAAATTCAAGATGCATTGGAAGACCCAACTCCAATTGTAAAAATGTCAATAGATGAAAATTATGTCTCTCAATAATTAATAGCTCAACATAAAATAAATTTGAGGACAAAGAAACTCATTTTGAACTACATAACGTGAAGAATTCATGAGAGCAACATAGTGATAAAGTTGAATATTTATGTAGAATTTAAAATAAAATTTTCAACTTTGTAATGCTTATTTAATTACATTTTGTTAATAATTTCACTTTATTTGTATTATCCATTATTATGTTTAATATGTAATATTTGCTAGCAATTTATATTATTTACAAAATTATAATATAAAATCCATATCTATATCTATATTATTATAAAATCATGAATATAAATGTTGATTGACCAAAATATCCACTAAAAATTTATTTATTTATTTGCTCTTTTAAGTTGAAATTTTCTCCATATAAAAAATTACTAATTGGTATAAATGTAATTTTGTACTAGGACTAAATAAAATATATTTTCATTAACACTAAGTTTATTGCAGGATACGTATTATCCTATTAATACTAGGAGCTAACCATTGAATCTATTTCAAATAAACTATGAGAAGACAATTTCTACAAATTATACAATATTTGTTGACCAAATATCCATTAAATATTAAACGATTTTTTCATCCTTAGTGAGTAAAATATTTGATAGTAATAACCTTAATTAATTTCAAAGGCCTACATGTTTGCATAATTATTAAATAATAGTTATTTAAAAAAATAGTAAATGATAATTTTTTATGTTGTTAAAGAATAATAAATGATGAAATTATCTATTATAGAGTTTTTCAATATAGAGCTAAATGTTCAATCAATAATTCAATAAGAAATAATCTCCCGTCATTAACTCTTTTCTTAAGTTCAAGATGATTTGAATTACCCAACTCCTGGATCCTAAGTCAGATCGGGGTCGAATTTCAATTTGAGTGTCAAATATTGAGTAAGAAATTGAGGTAAGATCCGATCCCGAATATGGTATTGAAGTTGGATCCCGAGTTAGGTACCGAAGTGAAATTTCATGTTGGGTGTTAGAGTTAAGTTTTCGATTGAAAGTTGAGATCGAGTTTCAGGTTAAGTATCAGAGAGGATCTTTAATCAATCATTCAGGGTTGAGTGTTAGGATCAGATTCAAATGCTAAGTCTTAAATCGAGAGTTAGAGTTGGGTCCTAGATTGAAATTTGAGATCGTATCCTAGGTCAAAAGTCAAGTTCGATTATCGGGGTCAAATCTTTATTTGCAAGTTTGGTCTAGAGTTAGATATCAGAGTTAGGTCTTGAGCCAGAAATTGGATCAGATTAGTAGTCGAAATTTGTTTGGGTCTCATTTCAAATTTCATGATTGTGTGGGATCAGATTTCAATTTGGAAGTTGCGTGCAGGATCAAATCTCGGATCAATCCTGATTCGATATTTAGATTGAGTCCTAAGTTGAGACTTGGTGTCAAAAGTTGGGTACTAAATAAGTGTCGGATGTCGAGGTCGAATATCAGGTCAAATTTTGAGCTAGGTCTAGGATCATATGTCGGGATTGAATCTCATATCATCAGAAGTCAAATCTTGAATTGAGTTTTGGGATGAGTGTAATTGGATCTTGGATAGAATCCTGGGTAAGAAGTCGAGATCAAGTCTTGGTTTGGAAGTTGAGTTTCAATTCAGGTGTTGGATGTTGAAGTTGGATGTCGAGATCAAGTCCTGAGTCAAGTGTCAGAATGGGACTCCATATTAATCATCAAAATTCTTTTTTGTATGATAATTGATAAGGAGTAACGCGCAAAGTATGTTCACAGACACTAGTTACCTTAAAAGTATAAACTCTAAAACTGAAATATTGAATTACTAAAATATCTTTCATTAATCATTAAGTATTATTTTATAAAAAAAACAATCTTACATATTAGCAAACCTAACGCCTAAATCATCCCCACGAAGATGTTGTTGGGTCTAAGTAAAGTGTGAATTGGAAAATGGAGAAGGAAAGACAAAGGAAAAATGTGGGGGAACTAATGAAGGGAGATGAAAAGTTATTTAAGGAAAATGAATAGTTATTTCTCCCTCATCTAAAACATAGACGAAAAGTGAGATCCTTATATTAGGAAACACTTCCTCTAACTCTTAAAGAGTCAAGTAAAGGGGAACCCCTCGCGCCGTCGTCGTCGTCGCTCGCTCGGCTCGGCTACGGCTTCGGCTTCGGCTTCAGCAAATGATGTGATTGATTGATATATTTTTTGGACAAAATTTATTTAATCAATCTTCCTTTTCCTGATATTTGTGAATTATTAATTAATTAATTAATTTGTGAATTATTTATTAATTTACGAATTATTTATTAATTAATTTATTATGCGAAATTAATAAGTTAGTTATTTTTAACAATCTTTTAATTTTCGCGCCTAAAGTCTGTCACAACAGACACTTCGTTTTTAAAAGACACCATGACTGTTCAGAACAGATGTGTCTGTTCTAAACAGGCACTTTCACATCCAATTCTCCCTATAAATGGAGATCCATTATGTGTTTTCCAGATATCGAAATTTTCTCTTCTTCTGCATATTTCTTCTTACAAAAAAAATCGAGTCTGTGTGAATCTATTTCTGGTTTTGAGTTCGTTAAGAATTACAGAGTTTGAGGTACCGTTATTCTGTAATTGTAAATTTATTTTATCCTGGGAGGAAGTAATCCACAAACCTCGGTACAGCGAGGGGATTAAATTCCTTAAGGACACACAGTAAATTTTGTGGACTCGGATTGTTAAACGTTTTCGTATTCTGTCTTTTCCATTGCAAGTTCTATACGGGGATAACATCATGTGTATGGTGACAGCCATCTGCACAACAAGGAGTAGCACCTTAGTAAATAAAGAACCCCAAAAGTCTCAACCTTTCCTCTGA
>JBCEWC010007589.1:0-21190 GCA_038996855.1 Solanum aculeatissimum | reverse complement strand
TTTAGTATCATAGAATATATTTTCTACTAATTTAAAATTTAATAAATATTTTTTAATTATTTTTTATTTATTTCTTTTAAAAAAACTTAATTTTATATGATATCCTAGTTGGCAACTTAGGTGGCGGAATTAGTGTCACGTGGCTTGCCACATGTGTGTTGTTAAGCCTTGAGAGGTATTTGTGGTCTCTTAAGATAACGGCAGGGGTATTTTTGGTCCAAAAATCTAGCGAAGGGTATAAGTGGTCTATTTTGCATAGTTCATGGGCAATTTTGACCCTTTTCCGATTCTTCAAAAATGAGCATGAAATTTAGTTCTGAAGGGACCATTCTTTAAAGAGGAATTTTCGTATATAGCCTCAAAAAAAAAACCTTAATTATGTTCCATAGTTATAGTTTAGGTAATTACATTTTGTAACTACAGTTATAGCAGTGTTTGTATAATTCGTGCAGCATTTATATACACTTGTATAATTTGCTATTTTTATATAGCGTTAGTATATTTTCACTATATAATTCACAGTATTTGTATATTTCGATATACAATTTGATTCGCGCACAACGTTTGTATAAATTACGCGAATTATATAAAACTCAAACTGTAATAACAGTTAGAAGTTTGCCGCGACCCGTCAATTGAGCTATTTCTGTAGAAATAATACAACAACAACATACCCAGTGAAATCCCACAAGTGAGGTCTGGGGAGGGTAGAATATACGCAGACCTTACTACTACCTCAAAGGTAGAGAGGTTGTTTCCTAGAAACCCTCATCTCAAAAACGCTCTCTAGAAACAATACAATAGTAACAATTACTGAGGCATTACAATCTAACAAATACATATGATATAGTCATGTAGAACAACAGGGAAAAATATAATAAGTTGTACAAAAAGCAACACAAGATATCTGATATATTTTTCTATCTGTTATATTTTTAGAGGCCTCATTCTACATGACCATATTTCAGTACTTTCACAGTGCATAACTAACAATCCTCATGAATAATATTTTTACATCGTCCCGCGCAATAAATATTTCATCATGTTTCTTGCTTTGTGGTGTTACAAGGACCTTCAACAACATTTTCAAAACTGTCCAGTTTGTAGCGACTATGCTTATTAATGATACAGATATAAACCAAGCCCGAAACGAGCACATGCTCTGCAAAATGCTATCTCCTCAGCAGCAGCAACCAGATCTGGGTTGTGGCCATTGCCTGGTGATACTGTTCCAGTTGATTCACGGAACGCCTAGAATAATGTATCACAAGAATATAAGTACACACGAAAAAAAGAAACCATAGAGACTGTGACTCCAACAGGAGAAATGGTTATTGGAACTTGGAAGTTTTAGGTGATAAATTGAATAGCACACAAATGAAAATTGGAGATAGCATGGAAACCTAGAACAAAATGCATGCATTCCAAAAACTTGGCAAGATCAATTACTGATCGATAGATTTCACAAAACAAACGAAGGATGAACATAAATAATGGATCAACTAAGCCGTATTGGGAAACTTTCTTAAAGAGGAACTTCATGTATATTATGCCAAGGAATAGGTTTGGATGGATATCTCGTACCCAAAAGTAGTAGCGCCCTGTAGTCAATGAATTAGTTTGATCATGTGTAGAACTTGATAACTATTTAACCATGATAGAGAGCTTCATCCTCTTCTTTTATTGAGGATGAATTCAAGAGAATCATCTTCTACATACCTTTCAGATAAAGCAAGTAATGATAAAGTACTTCCCTCTATGCATCAAAATAACTAACATGCTGGCATATACAATTCAGAGGAGATCCTTTTAGAATTGATGAGTTATTCTCTATCTTGGTTGTTTTCCAACATCAAAAACGCATGATAATTGAGCCAAATAAAGGCCACCTTTAGTGATGGTTGAGGGTGGAAGCACCACCGCCTTACCTAAAGCAGAAAGGACATGGGGGGCGCAACCTAAATGTTAGCTAAGACAGTAGAGACATGGTCCTTGAAATAGAATAGCGAACAGTTGCTCTAGTCTGCCTTTCATGTGTGACTTTTGATCTAATTATGCAATCTTGCCATGCTCAAGACTATCACCTCTTCCACTTGCTCATTCTACTCCTGTTTCCCCTTTGCCACATATGCTCTTACGTACACCAAAATAGAACACACTCAGGCACAAAGACATTAGCTACCAAAAACAGATGCCAAATCAACAATGTGCTCCCCTACAAACCTCCCCTTGTTTCCTATATATAAAGGAGAAATCCCGAGGACAAAGAGGTACACGGTTCAAATCTTGGTGGATAATGGACCTCTACTTCTCTAATTAAATAACAAGCTTTTGTCTATGGTAGGGTTCGAACCTGTGACATACACTCAAGCTCTTACCCCTAGAGAAAAGATCTATGGCACCTAAAACCTCCAATTTTGAAGAAGATGAATCAATCAACATACTCAGACGGCGGCCTTTAACTAATATACCAAAGTTCTTGCAATGACCGAGGTAGATTAGCTGTCTATTTTTCATTGCTGAATAAGACAAAGACTAGCCACAGAAACCAGCTAGTCAACCATCCATTTTAACAGATCACTAAACCTGTCCATGCAAACCCAATTTATCAAACTTGAAAGGTTTCACATCCCACAATAAACAAACAAGGCCAACTTGCTGAAACATATGCATTGTGGTGGAGTTTGTAAGCCTACTCCAATGCCAGGATAAAACTCCAAAACCAACTAGGTAAAAGAAATGCTATAAATCCTACTACCAACCAAAGATGACAAATAGTATAACTGAGGGACAGAAAGAAATAAGTTTTAACCTTTCCCTAGAAAATAACAAAGGATTACAAACTTAGATTTTAGAAAATCTGCATATCTGAGAAATAAGAAATACTAACATAAGAATAGTCTTGCTACAGTTAAGAAAAAACGACCTTCAACAGCAGTATTCTTCATGTCAGATAAGATTATAATTGTTTTGATGAAGGTGGTGTCTAGACCAACTTGAGCGCACCTTGACTCGACTAATTTCTGAGAAGATTATTGGTTTGTATTCACAATCAAAAGATACCCAAATTTTGGATGTAGAAGAGAAAAAGTGGAGTAGGGTTTTATTACAACTTCAATACATGCAAGTCTAAATCCTCACAGGCTGGGGACACAACATAAACCATGTATATGCGGAGTCTGGAGTCGACATGAATTTAATCAACCAATGTACATCATTTAGTAGACATTAAAAAGTCTAACAAAGCTATCTCATGTTTGGCTTTACATTGAAAAACTCAATATTGCAAGCTCAAGATCTGCTAAGTCTTTGAAGCATTTCAAGGGCTATCTTATGTTTGGCTTTACATTGAAAAATTCAATATTGCAAGCTCAAGATCTGCCAAGTCTTTGAAGCATTTCAAGGGCTTCTGTGATGTATTTATTTATTTATTAAGGCTTGGAAAATTAAATCCTTCAGCGTGGTTTGAAGAATTAAACAAGTGGAGCCTGATACCCACTTTGCTAAGTTTAGAGCAGCTATTTTGATGGCCAGTTAGCAAGCAGGATCAAGGAGGCAGATGCTCTCAAACCAAAAATGAAGACAAAATGAGCATCAAGCTAAAGTCAAAGCACTAGACGTGACAGAGAGTGGATACTGCCATGTGCAAACAAGGACGATGGTAAGGCAGTTCTGGAAACCTACATCTGTCCAGTAAGAGTCTAGAATTTTGGAAGGATCTCAATTCTTTACTCTATATATAGAGCACGAAAGGTTTTGCAATTAAATGAATCGTGGAGGGCCAAGGAAACCATTAAAGCTTCAATGACAGGAAAGAAACTCTTGACGAACAACACCAAGAAAAGAAGATGGCAAACAGAGAAAAACTGAGCTAGAAAGCTAAATTCGAGATTCTTCCTTCAATTTTTTTTTATGTATTGTATTTGGTTTAAAGACATCTTTTTTGTTTCTCTTTGGTTTGTTAAATGCTAGTATCGAAAGACGAAAAACCCTTTTATGACAGGGAAAGATGGATTTGAAACTTACAAGTTGAGTTCTTCTGTTATAGTTTTAGACATCTTTTATTTTTTAGTTTCAAAAAAGAAAATTTAGATATTTAATTTTCATGAAGAGCATCTCGCATTGATTTTACTGATTTATATTGCTTAACAAAGTGAGATCTGGAAAAAGAAGCCATTGGTGAAATGTACGTGAAGTCTTTGGTTTATCATAGGAAACTTTCGAGATGTCCAACAAATCACCTAATACTTTTTCATTTTTATTTAGTTTTGAGCTAGATCTAATACATCTCAACCCACTTTGTTTAATTACATACTAGCTAGTTTCAAAAAATCCTTATGGGAACAATTTTGCACAACAGTTTTGTAGCGGACTTAGGTTTTCAATTTTCTAGTTCACAAAATATTTACTGCTTCATCAATTGGCAATCAAAATGAATTGCAATAAAGGAAAAATAAAGAACGTGCATTTCAGATTGGAACAACAAAAACAAACAAGCCATATTGGCTGCACAATGATTCCCTTTTATATAGAAAGGAAGACGTGTAAATGATTCGTGATCAAGTTTCCTTGGCCCTTGCTGGTTATAATCAAACATAGAAGCATATGAGGAAACAATAAGGAGGGAAGAGAAAGGGGAAAAAAGATAGGAAAAAAGAAAGACAAGGCACTTCTTGGGAAGAATGATCATACCTCTCCATCTGATCCACGAATAGTGACACGATAAACAACTGTCACACTTCCATTATCAGAGAAAATGACATCTCGTACTTCCCCACACCAGCCTGTAAAAATAAATTTAATCATCACATTTGCTCAGAACATCAAAATCAATTTCCCAGTGTATACACCAGTTGCCAGAAATGCCACATCAAGGTCATATGCACATCTTTTTCTAGTCATTTCCAGCAAAACTCAGGAACAACACAAAACACTATCAACCATTATGCTGAAACTTGCAACATATGTTATTAAATAAAAAATGGAAATGCTGCAGAGAAGTTACAAGGGCAAGGGATTAAGCATCAGCACAATGAAGTGAAAACATTAAGAGAGCAACAGTAATACTGTTGCAGCACAAAAATTGAAGGTAGAATTATAGGGCCGATCAGATAGAAGAAGCATGCATTTCCAATTGGAAGAAGAAAAACAAATTTATATTTGGATATTCTGCAGGATCTGCAAACTTTAGTACCAAAAACAAACATATGGACATCAGCTCACGCACATATCTTCTTTTAGGTAGTCAGCACATGATTTATTCTCATTTGTCCTAGCCTTGGTGAATGGAGTTACTTAGTACCGGTTGTTGGCGGGAAGTCACAGTTATCCTGTGGAATTAATCGAGGTGCGAACAAGTTGGCCCTAACACAGAGGTTATAAAAAATTAAAGGTATTTTAAGGATGTCTACGGACAGAGCAGAATGTGGAAAATACAAAATAGTGAGGCGCCAGCAGATTTAAAAAGGTTAAACGCAATAATAGGATGGAAGGAGAAGAAGAAAAGATAGAAGAATCGCTGGAAATTTCTGAAATATCACTGATTCGTCTTCCTTAAGAGGCTTAGACACATAGGAAACAAATGTCTTTTGCTGGGAGTACTGCTGAGGAATAAAATATGTTTAACAACTCTAGGCGTTTCCAATGAAAAAATTGGTGGGTCAGAATTTCAAGACTGCTTGCTGTCCATTGACCCCACTTTGTGGACTACACAAGGTATGTTGTTGCTGTTAGCTGTCCATTGATTATCCCACATTTCCCAACTCATCCAGAAGGAAAACTAAACAACATCAAGGATGAAATTTTTGCTAATTCAGCTACAGTCAAAACTAGCATTAAAGATGAATGACTCATACATCTAATATCTTTCCAAAGTCCAAGCTCATGTTCCCCAGATAAATAAGTAGCTTGATGTCAATATTAGATTTAAAAAGTGAAATCCAGATCCCCACATGTCTGTATCAAAATTGTGAAAACCCATAAAGATCAGAAGATATGAGATAGGGTCAATTATCCAAAAATTGTTTTCACTGAAGAGAATTGCAGAAACTTAAACTATTAAAAAGAATGAGGCCCAAGACATAACAATAAGATCTTTGAGATATTTTGTTAAGTAAAACCTGTGGGTATTTTTTAATAAGTTAATAAGAACCTGTGGCTTAATCTTTAAGGTACCCCAAACACAGACATCTCCTTTTGTTTTTGTTTAAGTAATCCAGACAAAGACATTCCCAACTGCATACCATCAACAGTTAAGAAAATCTCTAGACAAAACCAGCTTTTCAGAGGAACTCTCATGGGATTGAAGAAGGAAGTTCAAGGGTGAGAACCTTCAAGCCCCCAACCGCAAATTATGCCTAAGGCTTGGGAAAATGGAAGGGATCATCCCACACTGTGAGAAAGGAATACGGAACTAGAGATGGAACCTTGAAAACTGAATATTAAGAAGTTCATTGAATAGAACAGCTAAAAATATCAAAGCATTGGAAGCTATGCCCTATTGCAGGTTTGAAGATGTAAAATGAATTAGTTTTACTTAATTTTAAAAAAATTCATTTTATGGAAGATACAGAAAAACAATAATTTATGATGGTGGAAGTTCAATAACTGAAAATCGTGGAGACAATCCTTTCTTCAAATGAGCCAATTCAAGTTTTAAATGCTGCCAATCCAGAAGAAGAGTCACCATGAACATATGCACACGAACATCATAGAAGGCATGCCTTAAATCTTTTCTCTACTGTGATTCTCTTCTAAATTGTCTTATTGGTTCTAGGCTCAAGGAACTGCTACTACCGATCCTTGGCCACCACCACCATCCTCAGAATAACTCAATTCCTTTACCAATGAAACTATTTATTTGCAAATCACAGGCGAATAAAAATTGGGACTTTTCCACCAAATTTCATGTCAAAACGTTTCCATTAATTTCGGGAAAAGACTATAATGCAATCTCATCTGCACAACCAAATTACATATTTTTTCCATCCTATTTCACTAATGATGATTCAACTAATAGAACACACTCATTAAGTTATACAACAACCACAACATAATCATAGAAGAATTAAACGAAAATGCAACCGCACCTGGAGCATAGAAGCTCAACATCCGGTTAGCGTGGTACCTAAACGAATAACAATGTCATCATTATCAGATCAACAACAGAAATCGCAGTACCATTAAGCAGATTTTAACTTAAATACTCCTTCAGACTGATAGAATTCAGGTGAATTTATTAATTTTCATTCAACTTTTTACATATTCAGAGAGTATATGAAGAATACAAAACTTCCTGCAAATCACAATTTCTTAAACTAAAATATATGTTAAAAATTTGTGTTTCCAAAAATCAAAAACCAAAAATTGTAAATAAAAATACAGAAATGAAATTACCAGGTGATAAAGGTGGAGTGATCATCACTGTTATCAGCTTTGATGATGTTATCAGGGATTCTCTTGTTCAAGTCACGTAGGATCTCAGCCAAGGGACGAGTAATGCAAGACGAAGACTTGTCTAGCGGCACCACGTAGTTCGTGTTCGGAACAGACGACGACGGCGATGAAGCGACGTTCTTACTAGCGCCGCCTCCGTCACCGGTGCTGCTGTTGTTACTGTTCCGGTCCAAAGCCTTGACTTGCAATTTCAATGTTCTAGAAGAAAAACTATTGAAACCGAAATGAACTTCCCCCGCCAGGATCCGCCGTGGATTTGGGAACCGCGCCGTTGGTAGGTAGACTTCCGCCGGCGGCAGCGACGACTTTGTGCAATGCGCAAGCATTTTGAGTATTTTTCGCCAAAAAAAATAAAGTAAACGTGGCTTCAAAGTTGTTAGTCGACAGGCTTTCTCAGACTTCTACTTAAGGGCTTGTTTGGATCTTCAAATTTTGGTGACGTAACTCACGAGGCAGAAGCAAGTTTCGATACATAAACTAATTTTAAATAGAAAAATTATGTGGATAAGTAAATATATACTAATTAACTAGCTAATATAATTATGATTTAAATTAATTACGACTCACAATAAATATCTAGCTGTAATTATAGTTTGAGTTTAATATAATTTGCGCGATTTATACAAAAGTTATATGTGATTATACAAAAGTTGTGGATAAATCAAATAGTATAGTGAAACATATAAATACTGTGAATTGTATAGTGAATTATACAGCGAATTATATAAAAGTTATACACGAATTATATAGTGAAATACACAAAAACTGTGAATTGTATAACGAATTATACAAATATTACTATAATTATAATTACAAAATGTAATTACCGAAATTATAACTGTGGTCAATACAAATTTGAAGACTGACAATAAAGAGTTCAAAGTTGAAAAACTTCCACTTGTAATGTTAGAAGGTTAGTTATGTGGCCCCTCTTTTTGTAATGGTGGTCCAAGTCCAACCATGGACTTATATGCCTACCTACCCCAGTAATATCAGCCTTTAAATAGTTTTTTTTTCAAGCTTCATGTTGATACTCACATTGAAGTCTGATTAAATTTGAATTCGCATTGGAAAGTGTGTACGATGGAAGGGGTCCTCTTTTTGTTAATAGAGAAAAGTTAAACAAGCGTAGAAAATATATATTTCAGAAGTTTTGATTTTGAGTTTTAGGTGTGAAAAAAATCTTTGGTAGATAGTATTTATCCCTAAATGGGGCCTTATGCGACACAAATTCATATTTGTGGGACTTTAATATGAGTATCGAACATCGAATGGAGATAAAGTTTTGATTGACAGAAAAAAGTGAACGGTTAATAATTGAGGTGAATTTTAATAAACATTTGGTGATAATTCAGGTATAAAACTCAAAAAATCAAAATACTTAAAGTGTGTTTTGGACCCTTCACTCGTAGAGGAAAAAATGTTCAAATTTGCTCGTTTGCTATACGTGAAAAAATGATTTCTTTTTTGTTATGATATACTATCGGTCCAAACTTATTCATGTCTAGACTATTCAAATTGAACACCCAACATGTTAGGAACAGACATTTTGACGAGAAGGACACCATGTGACATGACTTCAATTTGGAGGTTTTTAGTAACATGTCATGATGTTCATCTCATCAAAATATCACTCGTATGTCAAATCGAGCATCCATCTTAAAAGTTCTAACGAAGGAAGGGTAATTTGAACTATACAGGAAAGTAAAAACAATCGTCTTAAGTTGACATCGACTATATGAATCATCTAATATTCCAATACTAAATACAATATCAAACACCAAGATATCAAGATTAGACCAAACTGGTGAATTTATTCATATGAACCAGACAAATAGAACAACCAAATGTTTAGTATCCAACAGTTAGTCCTATATAGTCCTAACCAGATGATGTACCAGTTTCCTGTTCATGTTCATGTCCATGTCCAGATGAACCAACGGCATGTCATGAAGATATCGATCCACTTGACTACATCCGCGCCTTTCCACAGTAAACGTCATCATATTGCAGCTTGTGTAACCTGTCATTTTCGAGTTTTTAGCAAAACAACCAAGTTCAAGTTCAAGTTCAACTGAAAAGAACCTTATTCTGAGGAAGGTGGAGACTCTTTCATATCCATCGCGTATGATGGATAGGTCAAATAAAACAAGTTTGATGTGCACATTGTACATCTACATAAAGATATTTTGTTCGTGTCAGGTCAGTAGGAGTCAAGTAATATGAAACGGATTGAGTATGTATAAATAAGGCCAAGTATAAAGACAAGTTATCAGAATGACTGTCCTAGGCTATGCTGCTAGGACTAATTAAAAATGCTGACAGGTGTATGTTGCATGCTCCAAAAGTAATGCATTTTGGAGAATCCGACACAGGTGAGACATCAATTTTGGACAGTCTGAACAACATAGACGCGAGCTGATTAACCGCACCTTTAGTTCAGTCTGATGAGTTTGTAACTCCTCTGGCGACATGCGTTGAACATCCTCTGATCTTTCTTTGAGTATTCCAGGATCTGAATGCCCTGAGTACATCAATTTAGCAAGAAACCAGATCAATACACACAGGTAAACACATTCAAACCAGCTAATTCCATAGGTACCTGCTACCTCCCACCCCTCTCTGAGGGCGGAGCCTAAAGGTACCATATGAGCTCAGTCGAACCCAATAATCTTAGTCCAAATCCATAACTTAGTCCGCAAACCAAACAACCGATAAAGTTCAAATCTCGATATCCAAGATAATTGTCCACTAATCAAAGGACCCCATAAAGTTCAAATTTTGGTTATCGAGATATTTACTCCGCTGAACCAAACAGCCCCATAAGTCCAAATCATGGTATCCTAGATAACTTAATCTAGCGAGCCAAACGATCTCATAAAGTCCAAATCTCGATATCTCAAGATAACTTAGTCTACAAACCAAACCACCCATAAAGTCCAAATCCCTGTATCACATGATAACTTAGTCCACGAACCAAACAACCCCATAATGTCCAAATCCCGATATCTCAAGATAACTAAGTCTACGAACCAAACCACCCATAAAGTCCAAATCCTATATCACAAGATAACTTAGTCCATGAACCAAACAACCCCATGAAGTCCAAATCTTGGTATACAAGATATCTTAATCCGCAAACCAAACGAACTCGTAGAGTCCAAATCCCTAGATAACTTAGTCCACGAACCAAACAACCCCATAAAGTTCAAATCTCGGTTCCCCTTTTGCCTTCCACCAATATAAGTACCAGATAACTCTGTCCATTAGGAAAACATAGGAAGACATTACCAAGAATAACATATTTGATTTGAAGTACCAAGAATAGCACATTGTAACATACCATGAAAGGAAGAGAAACCACCATTAATATCCTCCTCTTGTTGTACCATGGCTGAGTCCTTAAGGCTAATAGACCCAACAACTACTTCACTACTAACAATACTTGCAAAATTTGCAATTGCCACCACCATGACAACAGCTATGAAACTCAATTGCCCCATTGAAAAATATCGTGTCAAGTCAAATAATATCACGTAAAATACTTGAAATGAAACTAAGGAGTAATAATCTCTTTGCTGTTAATTAAGGTGATAATTATATGTTTAAGTGGATAACTACTTCCTGATTAGTAGTTTTAAAATTAATGGACTCTACTATAGGTATAAAAGTGATTATTATATATTGTGTCAATCAAACAATTTTGACCAATTGGAAGCATCCACGTGGTTTGTTTATCTTTAATTAACAGCCTTAACCAAATTGACAGTTCTCTAAGAAGGGGAGCCTTGGAGTAACAAGTAAAGTTATTGTCATGTGAACAGAAGATCACGGTTTCAAGTCTTGAAAACAACTTTTGACAGAAATGCAAGATAAGATTGCGTACAATAGATTCTTGTGGTCGGACCCTTCCTTGGACGCTACGCTTAGCGATAGCTTTAGTGCACTAGACTTGACCTATGAGATTAAAAGTTGAAAATTTCTGAATATAAGATTTAAAATTTTCATATGGATATGAAACTGTTTTGAAGGCATACAAAATGTAAAAAATCATCATTTTTTTATGTAATTTCATCCAAATTGAATATTCTCTTAAATAGTTCTATATTTCAAAACCTCAAGACTAAAGATGGTCCAAAATTTTGGTAGAACCAGAAACAATTGGTCTAGCTACAAAAATTGATTTGTGTCTTTACATACACATTACAGTTAGTCCTATATAGTCCTAAATAGATGATGTACTAATTTCAAGTCCATGTCCAGATGAACCAAATGGCGCGGTGATGAAGATATCGATCCACTTGGCTACATCAGCACCTTCTCGAGGGGGGAGAATACGAGCAGCAGCATAACGTTCAAAAAACAGATCAAGCTAGAAACTGTCGTCATAATTCAGCTTGTGTAACCTGTCATTTCGAGTTTTAGCAAGGATCCAAGTTCAACTTCAACTGAAAAGAAGAAATGTATATTATTGTTTCACTCACCTTATTCAGCTTTTGAAGGAAGGCAAGGTTAACTTCTTTGCGAAGACTCTCCACATCCATCGCATATTCTTCTCTATGATCATTTAACTGTTGCCTCGTCCTCTCAAGTACCTCGTTCAATTTACAAAAGTCCCTGAGGAGTTGGACTTCAGTTGATCTGAGTAGAAGTATGTTTTTAATTGCGTAAAGGGCCTGCAGTTAAAGCAATGTCAAGACCATAACAGACTTTTTAAAGATGTCACCAACACACGGTAATATTTTGTGTTAAAGAGGCCTTGATCAATGTATTGAGAACGGAAATGAAATGAAAGATGCGCGAGATAGTTCAAACAAAACAAGTTCTATGTGCACATGTATGTAATTAAGTTGTAAATCTATATGTTGCTTGAAAGACCTGCCTAACCAAGTCAAAACATGAAAAGATGATTTATATCTGTTCCATTCCAGATCCTACACCAACAACGAGTATATTTCCATCATTAAAAGTGAAAATGAACCCCATCCAGACCAAGGATATCCTTGTCACGCAACTAACAGGTTTCTTCAAAAGTTTACACCTGATAAGTTTCTGCATAAACAACCAAAACATTTCCTATGAAGAAAATCACAGTTCAATTCTTATTCTGAAGTGACCCCACTATTATCCCAACAGACTTTGACTCATACGGAAAAGCAAACAGATCAAAAGAAGAATTTAACACAAAAGACACGGTCCCAATGAAAACAATTGTGGAAACAGACATCGCTCTACAGTCTACTGATTACTTCTCCCATCTAACCAACCCTCCACCATCAAACCAGAGTACAACAGACTGATACAGCAACTTGCAAAAAATGAAAGTAGGTGATTTAGTTAAGATAAAGGATAAGGTCCTACAGATCGAAATTTTAACTTTGGAGGTAGATGGATGTACTGATGATGGATGCAACTGTGGATTTTACATAAAAAGACCATCAACACTTGTTCTTCACAACAGTTGAGCCAAAATAAATGAGGATGAGGATTATCTCTAATATTTGAAAACCTAAGGTGTGCATCCAAGTTTAGACAAAATAAGGTACTTTTGAAATTAATGCTCATTCACATCAAAGACTATACAAACCTTTTCCTTTAGATCAAGATCGCTTGATGCCATTGAATCAACTATGGCCTTCAGTAACAATCGATTGTTAAAAATGGAAACCTCAGCTATGTTCTCATTTTCCAGCTGACTCACAGCTAAATCAGCAATAAGAAACAGTGACTTCTTATGTAACCTGATATCCAGATTTGAATTGCTAAGAACCTCCTGCAGACATATATAGAGAAGGAAGTTATACACTGCAGCAGTAAACCAGTTCTGCATGATGATTTGACTCAATCTTCAGTTGGATCACCTGAAGCATTGTATCTCCAGCTTCCTGATAAAACAAATTTTGTCCATTCAAATTATTTCTTATTAGTGCTGAAATAGCAAATAAAGCTTTTACTCCTTCTTCGGTGGTGTGAGATTTCATCATCTTCATCAGCATTGTCAATGCCCCAAGTTCCAGGACCTGAATGCAAATGCATTGCATAGTGTTAATACAATAACCAGTAAACTTAGAATATAAACACAGAAATTGCACAGCTGAAAGCTACAAAGAAATCAAAGCATTAAAGACCAAACTTGTATAAAAACATAGCTTCAATACCTGCTTCTGAACAATGGGGTTATTTTGACTGGCTTTGCCAAGAATCCATGCAGCAGCAGTCCTTATTTCTGGTTCAGAATGATTGAGTATTCTTATAAGTACACTGAAGCCTCCAAGTTTCTGCAAATCTGGAAACAAAAACCATTTAATTAAGAAAAGTATATTTCTGCATTCAATAGTTTCTAATGGGAGGAATGGTGAGAAATCGGTTGATGCCTGTATAAAGGAACGCTACTGATGAATCCTCAAAACATTAACATGTACACACATTACACAAAAGCATCATTAATTAGCTGCATAAAACCAAGATTAAGAAAGGCGCTATAGTTCAATCTTTAAGAGGACAGCTGTATGCTTATTTAGGCAGCTGCTGGTTCGAGCCTCCAGAAGACTTTATTATAGTCTTATTAGGTGAGAGCTAGTGTCTACTTGGAATATAGATGCTAATGAATTACCTGTGGGACTATACAAGGTACGTTGTTGTTGTTGTTGATGTATAGTCAGAAGTCATAAAACCAAAATCTAAAGAGGCAAGAAACAAACGCCTGTAACAAATGAACTGCTGAGAACTGTACATACCAATTGCATTATCAATATGCTCAACAAGTATTAACAGCTCCTCTAAGGCACGAAGATGATGCTCCAGAGGTAAGGATGAATTATCCAAATCATTAACTGCAATCTGCATCAACTGTGCATCTGACGGCATTTTTAGCTTCTCCATCAGTTCCTGGATATGAAACAACATATATAAACCCAACTGAAGAACAAGATCCCCTATTAACAAGGACTCTTTGGCGTTTAATACGTGCAAGAGGTGGCAAATTAAAAGATGAAACAAGAAGGATACACAGAAAAAGACTAGATGTCCTTGCCTATGTACTATCAGTACCCACTCCCAAAACTACCACTGAGCTATAAAAAAGCAAGGAAGATAGACAGAAATATAGGTCTGCAAAATTCTTGGATTCTTAATCAACTATATTCACCATAGTAGAATTTAGAGCCAAACAAGTAACACGAAATTAATCAAAGGAATCCAAGAATGGAGCTCAGAATGGCCTTGTGTACAGCAGCTCTCCAGAGGTAACCATCCAAAAGGGATTATTTTGAAGTCTAGTTTTGGAACAGTGGTTTATGCACTCTGGATAGAAAGGAATGTGAGAATTTTTCAGAGCAAAGCATCTACCAAAGAGATCCTATTCCATCTGATGAAGCTCTCAATGTGTGCCAGAGTTAGACATAATCATCATCTATTCAGTTACATTTGCTTCCTATAAGAGTTTTGATTTAGCTGGCGCAGGTTTATAATGTCTATTTTCTAAGGTTTGGATGTGTTTCTGGTAGAGTAGGATCCTGAGAAGGGATTGAATTGTTTAGTTTGCCCTTGGATTGTAAAGTTCACTGGTAATTAATAAAAGTTTACTTTTATTGCCAAAACTAAGTAGCATGAAACTACATTTACTTCTGTTTCTATTCCAAAACCCAAAGACTGATTGTAATAAACTGTTCTGATGAAATCAAGGAAGAAACAAGAAAATTTCTAATATTACATAAAAAAATCTCCTTCTATATCACAACGTAAAATGACAAAGAAATGGTAATTCAAGAAAATAGTAGGAGAAACCATGCTCAAATTAGATGCTAGAGTCCCTTAATTGGGTTCTAAAATGAAACATTATGAGCTCGGATTTTTCGCACATGTATAAGCATTTTCTTACATCGGAATAGATTTGGATTTGTTTCAACATTTAACTAAATAGTGGTCAGCATGTGTGGCTTCAATTATGTCATGTATAAATGACAAATTAAATTGAGTGATCATAAGCAAACATGGATCATGAATAGCACAATGAACATTTTACTCAAAATAAGCAAATTAAACAGACTAACCGAACTAACTTTACACACGCTTCACTGGCATCTACAGTATTGAATGTATCTTCTTCTAGTTCCTTAACATTTAGCTAGAACCAAAAGTTTAATCCAAAACCCTCCCTGTTTCCTACTTTAGAACCATATATTCATAAGCAAGCATTTCATGCGACAACTATCGGATCATCCTAGTCAAACGCCAAGTTTTAAGATATGTATTCATGATAAAAGTTCAATTTTATTTTCCAAGAACTATTAGAAATTTCCCTCTAACACTAGGAGAAGGCTAGCCGTAATCTCGTGAATCTAATAGGAGCCGGACATGCAATCTTTCTAGAGTTGCACATTTTGTGTAAATGCCACTATGTTCAATAGAGTGAAGTTGAATATTAAAAGATTTTCTCATTTCCAACCATTATAGAATAAAGCTCAAAAATTGAGTCATAAGATGAGGCATATTCTGCTTCTGGAGCTCCAACCAACTTTACTTGCAAGCTTCATTTATTCATATTCAGCTGTTTGCAATAATACATTCTACCTTCAATACTTCATTTCTCAAGTTTGCCCTATTATTTTTCAATAGTTTATACAAGTAGATGCTAAGCAAGAAAGGGTATTGGTTCTTTTCATCTGTGTAAGCATTGATGGACCGAGTTACCAAGTACTTATGCTAGTGCAAGTTGGGGATATCATCAAAAACACTAAGGGGTCGTTTGGTAGAGTGTATTAGCAAAGACAATGCATGTATTAACTTGGTGTATTAGTAGTAACTTGTTTGGTACACTTTTTCATGTTATATATAACTAATGTTTGCATTAGCTATACACTCCATTGTGTATTAAAGTGTCTATTACTAATACCATGGATTTCTAGGTATTAGTAATGCAAGGGATTTAATGCATGCGTTAGTATGGTTAAAGACTCAATTGCCTCTCAAAACTTTTTTTTACATATTTTCCATCAGAGAGGGTATCTTTGTTAATAAATATATTTTAACAAAATTATGCAATATATGTTATTTTTAATACACTAAACCAAACAATGCATAAAAGATATCTCTTCACAATTAACGTAAACACAACTAATACAAGCACTACTAATGCACTCTATTTAGCATTATTCTAATACACCCTACCAAACAACCTCTAAGGGACAAAGAAAGAATCACAAGCTCATTAACCGCACCTTTAATTCAGTCTGGCGATTGTTTAGCTCCTCCGGAGACATGCCTTGAGCAACTTCTGCTCTTTCTTTTAGTAATCCAGGATCCGAATGTCCTGTGCATGTCAATTTAGCACAAAATCAAATCATCACACATTGGTACACATAAAACCAATTGTACAAGTAAATTTATCTTTCAATTCTACTTAATCAATAGTTCAGCAATTGACTCTTCATTCCAAAACCAACAACAACAACACTTTCAGGCCAACTAATTCCACATGTACCTGCTGCCTCCCAACTCCTACCGAGTGTGGAGTCAAAAGGTACCATATGGTTACCGCCACCACATTATCTTTATTCAAAATACTGTATTTGTATCAAGAAATGCATGAAATATGTGCAAAAACTAGATCCAGCACATAGTTACTACTCCTAATATCACTATTCTAGAATTTACTTCATGGGACAAAATTGAGATAACACAAGATTAAGGTAGTTTGTTTTTTGTTTGGTTGAAAGTGTATATTCATCCAAGGAGAAATGTATAGCTTCACACCAAACAAATTATAAATTTAATCCTGGATATCCCACCTTATCCCAACCAACTTGGTATCCCAGGATAACTTACTCAGCAAACCAAACAACCCCATAAAGTTCAAATCTTGGTATCCGAGGCAACTCAGTACGCGAACCAAACAACCTCATAAAGTTCAAATTTTGGTATCCAGAATAACTTAATCACGAAACCAAACAACCCCACAAATTCCAAATCATGATATCCCCAAGTAACTTACTCCACAAAACAAACAACCCATAAAATCCAAACCCCAGCTCCCATTCTCCCTTACACCAACCAAGACCACATAAAACATAAAGAATAAATCACCAAGAACAAAACACTTCATTTGAGCTTTCACAATTACAACTTAAATTCAAAAATTAAACAAAAGGAGAAACTGAAGGAAGTGAAGTACCTATAGCCCATTGCAACATTCCTTCTAAAGAAGAGAAACCACCATCAATATCCTCCTCTTCTTGCACCATAGCTGATTTATCTCCTTTCTCATTAGGGTTACTAGCCCCAATAACAACACCCCCTACTTCACTACTTCCAATACTTGAAAATTCTGCAATCAAAACCACCATGAAAACTGCTATGAAGATCAATCTCCCCATTATTGCTGATTTCTGAGCTCTCTAGATTGTTAATTTGACGATAAATATGTGTATATAAATTCTGTATACTATATATACTAGTCGTAATTGGTGATTAAGGTGATAATTATATATTACGTTAATCCAACAAGTTTGGCCAATTGGAAGCATCCACGTGGATGTTATTTGTCATTGTTTCTCTTTAATTTAGGGCCCTAATCAAATTGTAAATCATTTATGTTCGAAATAAATCAAAAAAATATTAAGGGTAGGTGATTAAACAGGATATGACGTAACTTCATATCCTGTCTAATAAAAAATCAATCATGATATTATTTATGTATTTTTTAATTTCCCAGACGATATTTGTATTTGTGTGACTAAATTCGTATTCGAATCGAAAAAGTTCCATATTGAAATAACACTTGTAAAATTGGTTACTTGGTGTAAATCCTATCTGAAATTAATATAAAGCCCATGTCAAAAGGCCTGGGCCCAACATCTAAGGTTGCATGAGGTGAGAAAATGTTGGTCGGGACTTAAAGTCTTTAAATTTTGAGTTGCGTTAATCGAATTTAAAATATAATTTTTATAAGAAAAATTATGCGGATAAGTAAACATATATTAGTCAATTAGCTAATATAGCTATAGTTTTGAATTCATTACGGCTTGCGGCAAATATCTAACTGTAATTACAGTTTGAGTTTTGTATAATTCATGCGACTTATACAAACGTCGAGCGCGATTATATAAAAGTTGTATGTGAATCAAATTGTATAGCGAAATATATAAATACTGTGAGTTGTATAGTGAATTATATAAATATTGTGCACGAATTTATAGCGAAATATACAAGTGCTATATAAAAATTGTGAATTATACAAACGTATACAAATATTGCATGAATTATACAAATATTTATTTAAGATTTATTGATTTCATTAATAATTCATTGTTTTTTTTTGTTCTATATTCATTAATTTGTTTCTTATTTTTATCATTTAAGAATTATTGATTTCTTAAAGGGGAATTTTCATAAATAGCCTAGGTTTGAAACTTAATATGGTCAAATAGCTATATTTTACATAATTACATGATATAACCTCGACTATATGTCCTTGAGGGGAGGAGAGAGGCGAGCGAGATCGAGAGAGAGAGGAGAGAGGCGAATTGTATATGTATCTTTGTCAAATTGTATGTGTATATTTGTCAAATAATTTGTATATATGTAACTAATATACATACGTATTTGTATATCTAACAAGTGAGATTGGGAGAGGGAGGAGAGAGGCGAGAGAGAGAGGGCAGAGAGGCGGATTGTATAATATAAATACGTATCATATGTTTGCCTAGTTATGTTATTTTTTCTTTCTTCAAAGTAGTTTACTCACAATAGGTTACAAATTTAAAGAGAGTTTTTGGTTAAGAAGAAAGCCATTTCTAGAAGCAAAAAGAAAAAAAAAGTTGGTATTATTTATTTATTTATTTATTTTAGAATAATAAACCAAATTAATTTTGTTTTTTAGAAGGAAGCATCCAACCTAAAATCAAATTCACAAAAAAAAAAAACTAATTATTTTCAAAAATAGTATAATTCAAACAATTTATTCTAAACTAAAAAAATAATCCTAAATCATAAAATAGTTCTCTAAAACAACTAATTTATAGAAGCATTTTAAAAGAATGAATTGTTTTCAAAACTAAACCAAATTAGACAAATGGCACAAAAGTTGATAGAGGTTACAACATGAAAATGACATGGCATCTTCATGAAAAGAACTATATTTATTAAAGAAAAAATTACGTGGATAAGCAAATATGTAATAATTAATTTGCTAATATAGTTATAGTTTGAATTAATTACGGCTTGCGGTAAATATTTAACTGCAATTACAGTTTGAGTTTTGTATAATTTGTGTGATTTACACAAAAGTTGTGCGCGATTATACAAAAGTTATGCATAAATCAAATTATATATCGAAATATATAAATATAATGAATTGTACAGCAAAATATACAAACGTTGTGCACTAATGTATAACGAAATATACAAATGATATACAAAAGCTGTGAATTATATAAATGTATACAAATATTGTGTGAATTATACAAACACTGCTATAACTATAGTTACGAAATGTAATTATCCAAACTATAACTATGAAACATATTTAGGTTTTTATATGTTTGTCATTTATGAATTTTGCTCTTTATTAAATGTATCAGATTTGAGTCCTCAAAAATAAATTGAGAAAGTATTGCCCCATATGAATAATGAGTCATACAATATATGAATCTCAGTTTAGAACATCGACGTTAGAAATGAATTATGTAAATACGAATTTAAATTTTATTGAATCTCAAAATAAATAAATAAAAAATAATAATAAACATGCCTAACTAACAAAGAAAAAAAATAATTAATTTAAGGATAAAAAGATACTCCATCTTATCATGCATGAACTTTATAAAAAAGTTAATATTTACGTGTACAAAAATTATGTATATTGTTATTTACTTTACTTGTACTCTACAAGCTCTTTAAAACTCACCAAACCACGTGTCAAAGCATCTTTACAATAATATACCAAAAAAAAAATGAAAAAAATTATTTTCGAGCGTCGATAAGTATTTTTTTATTTTTAATTAGAAATTTTGAGATTTGAGTTTTACTTGATACGAACAATAATAACAATAACATATTCAGTGAAATATCACAAGTGGAATCTGAATAGGGTAAAATATATGCAGACCTTACTACTGTCTCATAGAGATAAAGAGACTATTTTTGAAAAAGAATAATTTGTATTTAATTATATTTTAATATAAATATCGAACAATATTAAATATTTTTTTAAAAAATCTAAAAAAGATTGATATCTACACCCTAGATAATTTATCTTATAATCTTTAAAGCTTATTAAACCACATGTCAAAAACACCTCAATTATGATAAACCAAAATCTCATAAAAACAATGACACTTTATATATACTATATTAAAAACGTAAATACCTTAGAAATGTTATTTGAACTTTTTGTCCTTCATACTCCTCTTTAGACAAAATCATTTTTTCACCATTTTTTTTTAAATTTTTATTTAATTATATTTATAATATTGACTTTTAAAATATATGAAAATAAATGATAAAATAAGGTCTTCCAGCCGTGGAAAGACTACTAAATCTTCCATATTTGAATAAAAAAAATACCCACTAAGGAAAACTCTAATTTACCATCATATATATAGGACATTTATAAATAAATAATAATTTATCAAAATTATTTTTGTAGTTAGTATCTTTTCATAAGCTCATAATTAAATTAAATTTTTCTCTATATTATTTATTATCAGATGAGGTACACGCTTTGATCACGCGCAAA
>JBCEWC010007588.1:0-21191 GCA_038996855.1 Solanum aculeatissimum | reverse complement strand
TTTTAAATACTATTGCAAAACCCCCATTTTCATTATGCATTGTTATTTCGAAAATAGTAATTACACGTGAGACCAAGCGCTATTAGCTTTACTTTCACGCATTCCCTGTGGGATCGACCCCAACTCTTGTTGGGTTCTATATTTGGTCAACTACCGCTTTACACTTCATTTGAGGTGTGAGTTTGGGTGTATCACTCCCACAGGAAAGAATTAAATCTAAACTAGTGCAATCAGTCAAGTGTGAGTATTGTGAAATTAGTGGAAGAAATAATTAGGGTATTTTGTTCCCTATGATTCCCTAACTTAGTTTTTCCAGATAATCGTAATCTTGTTCAGTGTGTAGCATGCAGAACGACAAGTTATGTTTACCAAACCCTTTGATCCAGGCGAGAGGTAAATTTCACTATATGATTTGATCTATCTCCGCAGTGTGACATTACTAACTCTTATCTTTTGTTCTAGTACAATGACTTCTTGATCCAGTTAGGTTGATTAGATGGGAGGGTTCACATCGAATCCTGCTAATTATTCCCTTTTTCCATTCATTACTACCTTGATCCAATCGATAAGAATTTGGACAAGTTCTAATGTTGTCCACAGTTAAAAAATATTCACATCAAAGGGCATAATTAATAAATACATGCACACTTTCCAAGAATTAAGGATTAACCAAATTTTACTTTGTTAGTTCTTCATGATTCTCACAACCCTAGTTGTGGATTTAGGTATGCATGATCATTGTAGATAAAAAACTTATGTTATAGGATAGCATGATTAAATACTTACAATGATGAATTAAAGAACAAACAATCAGAATCTTCACAAGAAATCACAATGTTATAGATAAAAAATAATCACAAGATTTTCAATGTTCTCTCATGTTCTTTTTCTGTTCTCTCTCGTCATATATGTAAAATAGCCTAAAAAAATCTATTTAAAATAAGTAAAAACCAAATCCAAAAAAAATAGGAAAACTGAAATTGGCAGGTAAAAATGGGCAAGGTTATGGGCCGTATGAGGAGCCACAACCCGTACTTGGGTTTCGTGTCCTTTAACGCATAAAATCTAGACTTTCCTATGGGCCATCTTCTGACTTATGGCCCGTAAGGGGTTTCGTTTGTTAACTTTACTGAAATCCTTCAAAACTTTGATCCTCTAGGAATGACCTTATCTATGACCCATTACCAGACCTACGACTCGTAAGTGCCTTCGTATGATAATACTTATGCATTCAACATATTTTCTGATCTTCAATCTACGAAACCATATATAGCCCGTGCAGCATTCTATGGCTCATCTGATACCTCGTGGATGTACATCTAAAACTTGGCCCTTTACTGGATCTGACTCATGAAACCAACCTACGACTCATGGAGTGAACCACGACACATAAAATGACTCGTAAATCACAAAAAATCTGCAATTTGCAGCACTTTGCCTAAAATCACCCTGATTCCTGTAATTCTATAAAAACAACACAAAAACACATCAAATCTACTAACATCGCTTTGAGAACACACAAAATCTCAAGTTTTAAGTATCAAAAGTGTTGTATTTCAGCAACACATCAACTCATCTAGAATGTAATGTCGTAGCATCGAGACATGAAATACTAGATGCACAAAAGATTAACTAAGTGGAAAACTAAGTCTATAGGCCACTTCCCCCGCTCGCTCTAGGATCTCAAAAAGGCCAATATACCTAGGGTTGAGCTTGTCCTTCTTCTCGAACCTCATGACGCCCTTCATGGACGAAATATTTAACCATACCCGATCACTCTCCGTGAACTCTAAGGATCAAACCCGTATGTCGATATAACTCTTCTAGTGACTCTAGGTTGTCAACAACCAACTCTAAATCAAATGAAACTTCTCCATGACATCTCTAAACAAATTAGTATTGAGATTATCCACCATAACAAAATCAAACCAACCTATAGGTGATCTACATCTCCATCCATATAAGGCCTCAAATAGGGCCATCTAGATGCCTGAACGATAATTATTGTTCTAAGCAAACCCCACCAAGGGAAAATGTTGGTCCCACCTAGCACCATGGTAAATAACACATGCCCGGAGCATATCTGTAACCCTAAACAATCCTCTCAGAGCACACATCTGTCTAAGGGTGAAATATCGTACTCAAATCTAATTGAGTTCCCAACACATATTGTAGAGCCTTCCAAAAGTGAGATGTGAACAAAAAACCCCGATCAAACACAATAGAAACAGGTACCCTGTAAAGCTTAACAATCTAACTCATAAATAGATGAGCTAACTTCTCCATCGTATACTTAATATTGACCGGAAGGAAATGAACAAACTTAGTCAAATGATCCACAATCACCCAGTAGAGTTATATCTACCCACGGTAGTGAGTAAACCTACCATAAAGTCCATAGTGACCCACTCCCACTTCCATGTTGGAATGGACATCCTATGAAACTTATTGTCGGGCCTCGAGTGCTCACATTTAACATGTTGGCATGTCAAACACTTAGACACAAACTCAACAGTATCCCTTTTCATACCACACCACTAATAGTGCTGGCTCAAATCGTGGTACATCTTTGCTGCTCCCCGGTGGATAGAATATATGGCACAATGAGCCTCCTCAAGTATCAATTTGATCAAGTCACCCACCTTTGGTACACAAGTCGACTCCCAATCCTTAAAATACCATGAATATCAAGCACGACCTACTTGGCCTCACCCCAGTCACCTTGTCTCGAATGAGACACAACTTCTCATCCTCAAACTATCGCTCATGGATCTGATATATCAAGAAAGAGAGGGCCTTTAAGAAAGCGAGCACACCACCCTCATCAGAAAACTGCAATTTAATAAATCCATTGGTCAATATCTGAACATCTCTAGCCAAGGGTCGCTTCTCTACTTGTAGGCTACAAGGCTGCCCATACTAAAAGTCTTCCTACTCAAAGCATCAACCACTACTTGGCCTTTCCCAGATGGTATAGAATAGCTAAGTCATAATTCTTTAGAAGCTCAATCCACCCCCTCTGTCTCAAATTTAAGTCTTTCTAGCTAAAGATATACTGTAAGCTGCGACAATCGGTGAATATCTCACAATGAACCCCATACAAATAGTGCCGCCAAAATTTTAAAACAAAGACAACAACCTCCAACTCTAGATCATGGGTAAGATAGTTCTTCTCATGAGTCTTTAATTGCGTTGAGACATAGGAAATCACCTTCTTTTTTTGCATCCACACATCTCCTAACCCAACTCCATATGCATCATAATATACAGTGACGTCAATACCCTCCTCAGGCAAATTCAAGACAGGTGCAGTAGTCAATAAATCCTTGAGGAGCTCTTCTCACACTCCTCTGACTAGTGAAATGCTACATTTTTCTGGGTGAGTTTAGTCAATAAGGCAGTTATATTAGAGAAACTCTGAGAAAAATGCCGATAGTACCTAGCTAAACCTATAAAACTACTAATCTCCATGGCGGAGGCAGGTCTAGTCCACCCTCTAACAACCTCAACCTTCCCTGGATCAACCTTGATGCCCTCCCTAGATACCACATACCCCAAAAATGCTATAGAACTAAGCCTGAATTCATACTTAAAGAACTTAGCATAAAACCTCTCTTCCTTGAGCCTCCAAAGCTAGATCCTCAAATGTCTAATGTGATCTGTCTTGATCTTGGAATAAACCAATATATCATTGATAAATATAATCACTAAAGAATCCAAATAAGGTAAAACACCTCATTCATCATCTCCATGAATGTTGTAGGTGCATTGGTCAACCCAAATGATATACCAGAAACTTATAAGGACCATATCTCGTTTGGAAAGCAGTCTTAGGAATATCAAATGGTCTAATCTTCAACTCGTGATACTCGAACCTCAAATCAATCTTAGAGAACATTGTTGCACTTTGGAGTTTGTCAAATAAATCATTAATCTTCGAAAGAGGGTATTTGTTCTTGACAGTCACCTTGTTCAACTGTCTATAGTCAATATATATCCTCATAGACCGATCATTCTTTTTCATAAGTAAAATTGGAGCACCCCAAAGGGATACACTGGACCAAATGAACCCATTACTCAACAAATCCTAAAGCTGATCCTTCAGCTCCTTTAACTTAGTAGGATCCATACGATAAGGAGGAATAAAAATAGGCTTAGTGCCCGACTCAACGTCAATAGGAAAATCAATGTTCCTATCAGGAGGAACTCTAGGAAGGTCAGTAGAAAATACATCCATAAACTCACGAACCATAGGAATACACTCCATTAGAGGTTAATTAGAATTGGTATAACAAATAAAGGCCAAATAGGATAAGCAACATCTATCAATCAGCTTCCGAGCCCTAGTATATGAGATAACCTTGCTAAGATAGAAATCCATGAACCCTTCCACTCAATCCTCAACCCACCAGGTATGACTAAAGTAACTATCTCGACATAATAATCAAGAATAGCATAATATGGAGAAAGTCAATCCATACCCAGAATAATATCAAAATCTACCATATCTAGAATAGTCATGTATGTCCATATATTATAATCCGCTAAAGACACAAAATAAGATTGGTACACCCGATCCATCACTAAGAGATCTCCTACTAGGGTAGAAACATGTACAAGCACAAACATGCGATCACATAATAAATCAAATCCAGAGAAGAAGTATGTAGACACATATGAATACATAGAACTAGGATCAAACAACACTGATGTAGGCCGAAGACAAACTGGAAAAATACCTATAATAACTGCATCTGAGACCTCAACCTCGGGTCTCTCCGAAAAGGCATAACTATGAGCTCTCCGACCTTCACCTATTTGAGTTTGAGCACTACCCATCCCTCTACCTCTAATACGATCACCTCTATCATATTGAACTCTACTATGACCCCTAACCTGCTTGGGCTACACCTCTAGGTAGAGATGTTGCATCCCTAACTAGGGCTATTGAATAAGTATGGTATGGCCCTAAATGAGTTTAGAATGGACACTGACGACTCATATGACTAGGATATCCATACCCGAAGTAATCTCGTAATGAGATGTGTCTATGAAGAACCAGAAGCAATACTATACCACCCCGACCCATAGATATATGAATTCTAGTTGAACCGTGACTACCCTCTAAAGCTGGCAAGGATGCATGAACTCCTTGACGCTAAAATTAATCAGCCCTACCATGAGAACCTCGATCTTTAGATGAGGCATCAGAGAACTTTCTTGATGATCGGGCCCTCTAAGGGTCCCCAAACTCCTCTGTCTCTAAATACTCCGCTTCCTTAGCGTTACTCACCATAGATCAGAAAGAAGCTCCCTCTCTAGCCACCTAAAATACCCCCCATTTGATAGAATAAGTTATCCCTCTCATAAATCTATGAACCTTCTCTGTCTCATCTGGTATAATGGTTGTAGCATGTCTTCCTAGCTAGCAAAATTGAATCTTATATTGACTGACATCCTGACCTATCTCAAGCTCTCAAACCTCAGACGGCTCTCCTCCCTTATACTCCAAGGGATAAAACGGTCATAGAAGGCTCTAGAGAAAGTTTTTCAAGTCACTAGAGAAGACTCAACTGGCAGGGATCATGAAGCTGGTAGGGATCATGAATATATCCTTTACCACTCTCTCGCCCAGCCTACGAAGTTGAAGAGTGATATAATAAACCCCCTGGAACTCGAATAAACCAACAGTCTCTAGAAACTCTCTATATGTAGTTAAGAACTCATAAGCGTCTTCTGTCTTTCCATCCTGAAACTATGGTAGGTCCATCTTCTTGAACTTCTCATAACAATGCTGCTTATCCTCGATCAACACAACTACCGGCGCATCCTGACCCTCAATCACTGGTGCTGGATCTACCTCAATAATAGGAGCTACAAGTGGCTGCCCAACCTGGCCTGACATACCTGGAGCCTGATATTGGTTCGAAACATGAACTCTTGCTCTAGTTTGTGATCTATCGGGTGTGCTTGTCGCGCTACCGGTTTATGTCATACTCTTAATCACTCCTAACACTCTCAATAATATATCATGTAGCAATAGTGCAACTGCATACTCAGGAGGAACTTGGTCTCCACTAACCTTTGGCTCAAGTTCGAGGGAAATACCCCTCAGATGATCTCGAGTCGGTGCTGCTCCTCGGGCTTGGTCTTGGCCTCTACCTGGACTATCACTCTATCCCTACCTCTACCCCGAGTTGAGGTCTCAGAAATGATCTTAGGGGCTGCCTCACCTTCTTCATCAAAAGCTCATACTCTAGTCCTGACCATATGTGACACTCAACACTAACATAAGAACCCACACACAATTGAATTGAAAGAAGTAAAAGAGAATTTTTCTAATACTCCTAGACTCTCAAAGATAAGCATTAGATGTCTCAGTTTCGATCCATAAGATTCTATTCAATTGGCTTATATACATGTGAGATCTATAAACCAGAGCTTTGATACCAAATTGTCACAATAAAAAATTGAGTGTGATGGAACTTTTCTTTAACCCACCATGGAAAGTCAACCTAAACAGGAAATAATAAAGAAAAACAGAAGGTAAAGTGATAATACAATCTAAAAAGGAAGGAACGGGCATAAGGGAAAAAAATCACAATCTAAAACCATCCTAAAACTGGTGTCACATGTGCAAGCCACTAATTTAACTACATCTGAAAGAAATAAATACAAGTCTCAATCTCTTGCTTCCCAAATGGAACAAAACATAAAAACAGAAACAAGAGAGTATGTCGGATGACAATAACTACCTCTCTAAGTCTCCTAGGAAGCCTCAAATGATCAAGAAAAGTGTTACTTATTGTTCGGGCTTAGAACCTACATAAGTGTAGAAGCAAGGGTGAGTATCCAACAATATGGTACCCAATAAATGTAATCTAAATCCAAGTAAAGTAATAGAGAACGTAAGTGCTCCGTCCATCCCAAACACATACCTCCAAAACTACAATCCTGCGTGCAGGAAAGCCCAACACATACGATATACACAAATATATAAACATATTCATTTATACGATATAATTAGTACCACAATTTAAAGGAATCATAGTAAAAAAGAGTAGCAGTTCAGGTCATACACATATACATATCAACAATTACTCAACATTTCGGATATAATATAATCATGAGTGAGGTGCAAAATAATGCAATACAATGACACATAATCATGATACATGTCTATCCTGCACATTTACTGATCAACTCAGGTTGAAATTCATGGGGTCTCACATAAACCATGTATCTATCGAAAATGACCTCAAAAATATCATATACTGGAATATGACCTCGGCCACCAAAAATGACCTCAGTTGTCAAAATATGACCTTGGGAATATCACGATCATTAGAGACCTCGATTCCAAATGTCAATATCTCTCTCAATATCCTTAACCAGTAGAAACTTTGATCCTAAATAATCAATATCACTCTCTTCTCTCATTTTCACAATCTAATGCAAATAAGCATATACATAGAGGATAAGTGAATAAGATATGAAACACATGATGACACATTATGTAGCTCAATAGAATACTACTCAACGTAGCTCAACAACTACATCATTATTCACCAATAATCAATTCACAACACGTACATCATTTTCCATATTCAAATTTTCACATTAGCATATCAATTAACACATCATAGATAATACCTCATTTTATTTGATAAACCATAAAACGAGATTTCACAATTGAACTCATGCACGTTTCACATCAATCACATAATTAGAAAATACAAGGTTCAACACACTTAACAGAGGTTAGAAATACACTTGCATTAGCCAACAAAGTCACGATTAATTCAAAACTAGAGTTTTTTCTTTCGATTATACTCCAAAGCACCATAATCCAGTCAAAAATGCATTCACAATCATAATTTGAAGCTAATGACATTAAAATCATGCAATTCGGTAAAGAAGGATAAAATGATTCAAAATTTCAATACTAGAAAATGAGCCAAAAATTTGAATTATTTCACATAGAAATGTTCCTTAATGTTTTAGAAATCTAATGGAGAAAATCATTTCGAAAAAGGAGTCAAATCGAGCTCACAATCACCATTTTTATTTTAAAAAGTCAAGTTCATGAAATTCCCCAAATCCCCAATTAAAATCCCCAATTTTGATGTTAAAAATATAAATTAATCAATGAAATTGAAGAAAAGACTTGAAACTAACTTAAACAATAGTTTTTCCCTTGCAAAATCACTTCAAAATTGCCTAAATCGAGCTAAAAAAGATTGAAAATGGTAAAAATAATTAAACTCGTCATTTTTTAAAATGACTACTGTTCACTAAAGCTGGACCCTCTGCGATTGCAGCCTGGGATCTTCGAACGCAGAGGTCAAGGTCATATAGATCTTCACGAATATGGAACGACCATCCGAGAATGCAAGGGGTCAGACATATTCCCTCCACGAACGAGGTGCACCTCACAAGAACACGGAGGTCAAAATCCATGACCTTTGCGAACGTGGAAGGTATGCCGCGAACGCAAAGCATTGGGCATCCAATTGCAGATATAAAAAATTACCTAGCAGAAAATTCACGGAGTGAACTCTTGAAATTCATTTAGAATTTGATACATACAAACTATATACATAACCTTATAAAATTTGACATTCCGGTTCCAATGGAATCGTCGAAACTTGAATCTGAGGTCTCCTTGACCCAGAATCCAATAAGTCGTAACTAAACTAGTTTAAGATACTTGAAATACAAAAATGCTACTAAAATATCTAAAAATTATGACGAAACTCCTTCTACCCCTAAAATCACCTCTTGGAATCAATGAGGTCATCAAAAATTCAATCCGAACATTAAAACTCAAAAAATTGACCAAAGTCAAACTTTAATTCAATTCCTAGCTTTGGACCTAAAATCCACATAACAATTCCAAATCTGATTTCGACAACTCTTCTAGACCAATTTTCACATTTAAGAACTAACGGAATCAATGAAATTCTATTTCGAAATTCAAAAATTTGAAATTAAGCAACTTAAGCCTTCTAAACTCAATTCTTTAGGGAAAATTCAACTTTTTTTACAAGATTTTTTAAATCAACTTTCAAAACCAATCAAACATGACTCGGGGTAGCTGTTGGGAGGGGTAAAATGGTAATTTTATCAGAAATGCCAAAAATGACCTTTAGAATCATTATACAAGAACAACACAATATATAAAGACATGACTAATCCTACTAACCTACTACATCACAAGGCAAGATAACATTCTACCCTAGCCTATTAACCTTTTACCCTAATACGCGACCTCCATTTCTTTCTATCTAAGGTCATATGTCAGTAATATGAAAAAACCTACCTCTTAAAACTTTTGCAAAATTCGTTTAGACTTGAAGACTCAAAATTTTCGACCTTCTACTGTTCCTTGTTTAATCTTTATAATCAAAACTTGTGTGGGCAAGAACATTTAAAAAAAAAAAGTAATTTCCTTGATTTCTATCACCCCTATTAATACTTTTCAGCACAAAGGGAAGAATTTAAAAGGAAAAAAAAAGGTTTACTGCTATTATCATTGCAATTGACTATTAACAACCATTAAACACCATTAAAAGCTTTCAACAGCCATTAAACCTTATCAATGGCAATAAACAACAAACATTCACTTTTCTTTTTTATGAAAATAAAATATTTTTTTATCTTTTAATTGATTTAAAAGACTAAACCGAATTTATTCCCTTTTAAAAAAAACAAAAAATATTTAGTGCTTTTCTTTTAAAAAATACTAATTTTTTTTTTCAAACTTGATCAATTAATCAGACATAGCAAGGACCACAAATTTTATTTATAGAGGCTTTTAATTATAACATTTAATTCGTAAAAGTATGAATTAGCCATATCATAACAAAATTATAGATTATATCAGTAAAAAAAATATAATTGTACTCAATTTAATTTCTAAATTTATCATGATAACTTATTTAACTTTTCGTATTAGAATTACCGATATCAATCAACTAAATCAAATTCTTCTAGAAATTAATTTCATGTACTAAACTAACCCTTCATTATTTAATTAACTTATTTCACATGATGAATATAAAATCCACCTACAAGATTTTCATGTGAAAACCTATAAGCAACCATAAAAGGGTATCTTCACCTCGAGATCGAGATACGGTTCTATCAACTAATTATTATTTCACTAATGTGATTTGTTATTATTCAATCTATTAGGAATGTATTGACTCATTAAAAAGTCTCACCTTTTAATAGATTACAATAATAAATCAAAGTACATAGATCATAATCATTACATTAAGATTACGAGTATAAGTATATGTAATGGACTAGAGAATTTATTTATCAATATTCAGAACATAAATAAATATTTCTAATTGATTCATTCAATACATACAAAATGTACTAGTACAGGAAGTTGAAGCTTTAACCATTCCCATAACTAAGATAAAATTATCTTTAATTTTGGGCTACAATCATCCAGATGTTTGTCCAACATCATCTTTGATTGTGAAATTTAATTTATAACTTATAAAAATTGATAATTTTAATCTCCCTGTATGAGTTAAATTACTTCACACTCAAAATCATCTGCTATAAAAGCAATGAACACATATATAAACAATGATCTATTTAAATAAAGACTTTATTATATTAAATAAAATAAAATAAAAAATCATTTCAAAAAATTAAATAAAAATACTATAACTCATCTATATGATTAATAGTATATCCCAACATTTTTTACTCTTATTAATATAGTGAAATTATTTCTCTCCGCTCGGTCACACGAATAAAACAACATTAAATTTGTGCCATCTTTGTTTGCTTTACATTCATTATTATCAATTTATAATTATCATTGTCATTATCATTATAATATTATTTAGCTAAATTTTCAGATTAATCAAATCTTGTTCCTTAGAATGTCAGCAAAGCAAAGAGAAAAATATACTTTTAAAAATAGATTAAAAAAAATAAAATAAACAAATTAAAATAAAATATAATAAATAATAAAGAAGAAAAATGGGTTACCGATAGGAATGGGTGCAAATCTTTTGGGATGACATGATTGTTATAGTTTATTAATATTTCATTGTCTTCAAATTAAATGCTCCAAAAGGGGATATTAAAAACAAATCTTTTGATAAGAAAAAAACAAGTATTCCCTCTGTTTTACCAATATCTGCTTCTTATGAATATAATAATACTCTCCAAATATATTAATAAATAAATTAGCAGCCCATATCATGCAGTGCCAGTAGTATAAATGAAGGGAAAGTTTGGAGATCAAATCAGCTATAATTATTTCTCTCTTGTGCTCAAGTCATAGTGAGTGAATTGGGTCTTGTTCTTCATCACCCAGGTAATGACTATAGACTAATGCTCAATTTTCTGTTGTTTCTATCTTATTATTTAGTTTTCAATTTATCGTTGGAACTAAAACATTTTGTCTGCAAGTGCTTGTCATGCTATCTAGGCATCCATATGCAAATGTTCTTCAAGAAATATTACTCTTTTCCCATTGAGAAATTTTTGGTGGCTACTCCCACAGATATTTTGATTGAATCACACGAAAAGAAAAAGTAGTAATGTTTTTATTATATCAAATGCTCCTGGACGGGACAGGACGGAGGAAGGAACAGTGGCATTTCTTCTTTAAAATATGAAACAATCATTGAACGTCCTACCTAAACTTGCACACGTATTATTGCATATAAAAGGAAAAGAAACAAGTGCACGTTCCTTTTTGGATTAATAAATAATAAGAATATAATTCCTCTGTTTCAATAAACAAGTGCCCTTTTTTTGGGACGACTTTCTAGTTTGAACTTTCAATATACCATGCTTAAGAGACATATATTTAGTTTAAGATAACAAGATTCGACGGTTTCTCTACTTTCTAATTATAACTAGGTGTGAAATATCTAGGACGAGAGAGACTTGACATCATGACCAATGAAATGGTTGATGATGAACCACAGCCCCTTGGAAGGTGTTCTGTCTTTACTTATGGTGTAGGGCACATGCTGAATGATATAACATCTTCCTGTTGGTATACATATCTCTTGCTCTACTTGACAGATATTGGATTGTCTCCGAGGTTGGTAATTTACACTCATTTGTTTGTTATGCCACTAAATGCCCGTCTTGTCTTCGTTATTCTTTTCTTTATAAGGATCAACCAAATGTTGTTTGATAGAATTTGTTGCTTTTAGACTGTGAGTTGTTTTGTTAGTTTTTTAGATTCATCTCTGAATTAAGTCTCTCTAATTCACAGCAATGCCGCAACAGTAACACTTACTGGTCAGTTTGCTGATGCATTTACGACCATAATAGCTGGTGAACTGGTATATATATGCCATTTTATTTTTCCTTGTTTTCTATATAGAATTATTTTTATATATGTTTTGCGGTATGTGCTACATCTATTTATGAAATACTGCCTTTTATGTTCTATCTCTTAGGGTAACATCGTGTGAAGCTTAATATCCCAAGAAAGAATTAGTTAGACTTAGGCTGTCCTGTCAAAAGTATTTTAGCTCACCATTTTGAAAGCCACTTATGTACTTAATCAAATGTAGAGGACTTTTGTTCTCATTTGATCTAATCTAATTCATTTCCTTTTACTGATCAAAAAAAAAAAGTTGGAGCCACTAATAGAAATAATGGGTTTTCCCTTTCCTTTTATGCTGCAGATAGACAGGTTTGGTCATTTCAAACTATGGCATGGCATGGGATGCCTATTAGTTGCTCTATCTTTTACGTCACTCTTCGGTGGTTGCCTCCCTTGCATAATTCTTGGATCTGATTCACCTGTCGTTCAAACTGTTGGTTACTGCATATCTGCAGTGTTCTTCTGCAGTGGATGGTCTTGCACTCAGATATCACACATGTAATATCCTCAGCTTATCCACTTCAACGTGTTAACAATCTTTTGTGTGCAAATGGCTGGCATAGTATGGAAAGCATTTAGATCTCTCATCCATCTGCCTTTCTTTCAACATATTAGTAGTTATTTCATCTTCAAAAGCACTCTGTCGCGGGCCTTATTATTTTTTATTTTATGATGAGCAAGAAAATAAGAAAAAATCTTTTGTTTTATGTCACTCGCATACTATTATCTCTATAAGTTGTTATGTTCACTTTCATCTATGTTGAATTTTCCGGATAAGGATTCATCGTCAAATGCTTATTGCAGGTCAATGGTGAATGGCATCACACTAAATCCAACAAGCAGAGTAGCATGTGTTAGCTGTCGCAATGCTTTTACAATGGTTGGCTATTTTCTATATGATCAGTCGTTACATGTATTAATAGTTTAGAAACATAGTGTACTAATCTCTTTTTTCTTCTTTTACCATTTGCCTAAAACATATTCGTGAAGATTGCTAGCCTGATCTTATATGTGATTGTATTTTTCGTCTTCAATACGAAAACTTCTAGCTCACTGGTTGACATTAAGAATCAGGTACTTAATTTTCATCAAGTGCTCATTTAGTATTTTCAAGTGTTTCCTATTGGGTTAAATTTTGATTAAAGAAACAATACATGCAGTACCAGTTGATGGCTTATATTTCAATTTTCATCGGAGCAATCTTTGTGATTATATTTCATCTGGGAACTAAAGAACCGAGGTTCGGTACATATTCACAATCTCCTTTGGTAGTACCAAATGATCGCTATTGCTTGTGGATAATTCTTGGCATCAACTGGAACTTATGTTTCCTTCACTATTAACGTTGTAATATTCACTTTACTTGTGTAGTCTAAAACAAGAATATGATGGGAAGCGTGCTACAGCTTCTTGGACATACTGGTTGAAGAAAGTCCTGTATTACCAAGTACTTAGCATCTATGTGTTAACTAGAGTTGTGACTAATGTTTCTCAGGTCAATATAACCTTATCTTTTTTGCAAGTTTTAATCTTCAAATGCCCAGTATTGCATTGCCTAGATCACCTAATTTTTAGTTTTGGTATTCTTTTTTTGGCTCAGACCTTCTTAGCTGTTTACGTTATCAATGATCTACGGATGAGTCCATCTTCGAAAGCCTTGGTATGGGCCTTGCCATCAAATTGAAATAAGGTGCTCCTCTTTTGAGAAAAAAATTGCAATTTCTTCTAATTAATCTTATTCATGTGAACAGATTCCTGCCATCATCTACTTATCCAGCTTCATCACATCAGTCCTCCTTCAGGTTCTCGTCACCATTCCAGACATATTTGATCCCCCAGCAACACTTTTTTCTGCTCATGCATAAAGTATTTTGATTGCTTGTAGGAGCTCAAATGGAGTGGTGAACGGTTGAAGGCCTTATTTTCTGCCGGGGGTCTCCTATGGCTATTTTGTGGAGCTGCAATAATTTTCCTCCCAATAAACATGAAGGCTTTTATGTATGTCTTGTCCATACTTATTGGCATAGCAAATGCATTGATGATGGTAAGTGAAGTTCTTTTTTTGCTTGTTTGTTTCTAGATTGATTAGTCGGTATGTATAGTATCTGTTCGTTGTATGTTAAAGATATCATATATATGCTTAAATTACAAACAAAATTCTGTTGGTATAATTTCTGTCAATAATCATCAAGTTATATTAAAAAAAAAGATTGTCTAGTGTTAACACCAAGTATAGGAATATTGATATACCCGACAGGCAAGCTAGCTTAGAGAACTGAGGCATGGTTGGGATGTATCATTCTGAATCTCTTTTTCTTTTAATGAAAACTAAACAAATGATGAAGGAGAAATTGTCTTAGCGAACAGATGTATATATGCTTTATTTATGTTCCTTTAAAAATAAAACTGATCGTGAATCAATTGTGAGATTATCAGACATCAATCTGTTCATTGCTTCTTGCTGCAACTTAACTCTCGAGTTGATAAGCCAATCAGTTCATATTTCATATATGTGTGTTTTCTATATGACGGAAGTTTATCATGTGGATGACAGGTAACATCAATAGGGATGGAAAGCGAGCTAGTTGATAAAGATCTTGATGGATCTGCTTTTGTTTATGGATCATTGGGCTTTATTGACAAAGTTTTATGTGGAGTGTTTTTGTACTTTCTTGAATCATATGAGAGTAAGCATCTGGTTCCTCTCTCTTCGTCTATTATGTCCATGCAAGAAACAACAGTTTTCCTTATGTCCTTTCTTGAATTCTTTCTTTGGTTATATAAGTTCCTTGTACGTTGAAAGCGATAATCTATCAAATTCTGTTAACGTTGGTTTGTTATGCACCCAAAATTTTGATTCAGGTTAATGATAAACTAACTTCAGGTTTGATCTCAATAATGCAGGTGCAGATCCTGTTGCCTGTGATCCAGCATATCCTTGTTTCTCCGTTACACGATTTTCTCTAGGTTTCATTCCAGGGATTTCTGCCTTGGTTGGAGTTGTAGTTGCATTCTTCATAAGATTCCACACATCAAATCTTAAGCCATTGACAGAACCTCTCTTGGCATAGCTTGCAAGGAGTAAACATGCAATAAATTCAGGGGTATTTTATTTATGTAGGAAGGGGAAAAAAATTACTGGTGCATAGGCCGGTGTATGTCCAATTAGATCTGAATTCAAGTTTGAGACATATTGTCAATAATGTACTTGGAATAGTTATTGTTGTTGTAATATTAAGAAAACAGGAAAAGGTTAAAAATGTCTTAGCGTGTTAAAAACTTACAAATGCCCTCGATTAACCTTTGGGTCCAAATATACCTTAACGTTTGTGTTTTGACTCAAATTTACCATTGATATAGCTGACTATTCATGGTCTGGGACATTAAATTGCCACATGACATCGTCTAAATATGCCATGTGTAATTTTGATAACGGCTATTACCTCTTTTGAGTTCCTTCTATAAAATATTTATTGCTTTTAAATATATTTTTTATTTATAATTTAACTATATCATATTTAGAAAAATATTTGTCATCTATTGCAGTTGTACGATACATTAAAAGTGAAATATATATTTAATATACATGCATTATAAACATATTAATTCAAATGTACTATACTTTGGTTAAAAAAAATTGCACTATGTACTAAAAACATACAATGCATGTAAGATAAATATATTATACTGTAATGACCTCGAAGGTTATTTTTGGAATTCTTGACAAAATTACCATTCTGTCCTTCCCGGAAGTTGCCTTGAGTCATTTTTGGTTGGGTCTAAAAGTTGGATTTTGAAAACCTTGTAAAAAGTTAGAGTATTTCTAAAGAAAGAGTTTTTAAAAGTTTAAAAGTTGGAAATTTTGAATTTTATGGTCATCTTGAGTTTCGAGTGTCGGAATTTGATTCTATCGACTTCATCAGCTTCGGAATGCATAATCTAATCTAGGAAAACTTGCATAACTAAATTTGGAGTTAAAACGGAGATTTTGGACCCAGAGTTGCATTTTCAATTGATTTTCAAATCATAGTTTGACTTTAACCAACATTTGGAGTTCGAAAACTCTAATCAAAATTTCGACAGTTCTAGTGGTTCCGGGTGGTGAAACTTACGTTAGAAATGGTCTTACTGTAATTCTTAAGGTTTCCAAGGGCAGTTTTAGTATTTGAGTCCTTAATTAGTTTTATCGAGCTTTTTTTGATTTCGGATCGAGATGACCTCAGAATCAAATTTCAATAGTTCCATTGAGTCCGGAATATCGTTTTTGGTAGGATTACATGTATGATTTATGTGTATCGGGTTCCGAACGAATTCCGAGGGTCCATTCCGAGTATGAAATTGTTGTGTTTTGTTGTTATCTGATGCATGGCTGTTAATGCTCCGCGTTCGCAGGGTTACCCTCTGCGTTCGCAGAGTATGGGGCCTTTTGACCTCCGTGGTTGCAGAGGTGAGATCCGCATTCGCGGAGTGTCCCTTTCCCTGACCTCCGCGTTCGCGGAGTTCTGAGTTCATTTGGCCGCCGCGTTCGTGGAGTACAAATTATGCCTGAATAGTGTGTTATTTTTAAATGATGGGTTTTGACATTTTTCGTCATTTTCAACACTCCAAGCTCCATTTTTGAGAGAATCTTCAAGTTTTTTCAAGGCAAAACTATTGGGTTACTAATTTCTAACCTATTTCTTTAATTCCCATTGATTAAATTGTGTTTTTAACTTAGAAATTGGGGTTTTTAATTGAAGAAATTGAGATTTTTTTGGACTTTGATTTCTAATACTAAATTGGTGATTGTGACCTTATTTTAACTCCATTTTTGAAATGGTTTTCACCATTGGAATCTTTATTACTCGAGGAACATTTTCATGTTTTAATTTCAAATTATGGGTATTTTTTCTAGCATGGAATTTTTGACCATTTTACTCTTTTCACCCAAATTGATTGATTTTAGTGTCATTAGATTCATTATGTGATTGTGATACTATATTTGAATAGATTGTGGTGATTTGGATTACCGTGGAAGGGGAAAAGTTGTGAATTTGACTTGATTTGAGACTACTAAAGCAAGTGGACTTCTAATCTTTTGTTAAGTATGATTGAACCTTGTATTATCCTACGTGAATATGTTTGGATGATTTAAGGCACGAAATGGATTAGATTGATATTATTGTAGACTTTGATCATGGGAATTCAGTTTGGGTAACTGTAAACGTTGTGAATCCTAATACTTGTGCTATAATTGTGGGAATTGTAAATTACTTGATGTTGACATTGAGATTGCGATGATATTGAAATTGTGTTGTGAATATTTGAGGAGTTGTGAAATATTCAGAATTAAATATTGTATTAAATGATTCAAGTGGACATCTTGCATATACTCATATTTATGGACATAATTATTAAGCTATGATTACATGCTTGCTTGATGTTCCATTGATGATGAAAAGTTGAGGAAAAATGGTTCCAGCTAGAAAAAAGAAATGAAATGAAAAGTCGAAGGGAAATTGTTCCGACTAGAGAAAGAAAAGAAATGAAAAGTTGAAGGGAAATGATTCTGGCTAGATATAAAAGCAAATGCTGAAGGAAAATGAGTCAGACAGATATATGGTCCATGTGTGGCCCCCATGGGTTCCGGTCTGAGGCTATTAACAGATGTGTATCGTAGGACAGAAACGTGTCATGATTATTTGACATTGCATCGCATGATTTGCATTTCATTTCATCTCATAACTTGTATAGGAATAAGATTGGACTATTGAAAGACTATGTTATATGTTGATAACTTGTGCTTTATATATATTGTGAAAACTGGACTCTGTGGACATTGTGAAAGTTTACGAAGTTGATAAATTATTGTATCACTTTTTTATTGAATTCAATTGTATATTCTGAGACTATGTCCTATGATATGTTGTTGCATATGTATTGTTGTTCTGTTGGGACTATTCTGAGTGTAAGTGTGTAGTTCGGTGGTATGTGGTTAGGTGGATAGGAATACTTGTATTCTTCATTTCTTTACTTTAGTTTAGTTTCATTAGTTAAGTACCGTGTAGTCTGGTGCTCACCCCTTGCTACATTTTGTACGTTGTGAGACCGGTCCATCTTATTAGACTTTCTAGCTTCAGGATCGAGCCTTTGGATCTTTTGAGAGGTAGTTGCTTGTCTCCTCGACAGACTTTTGAGAATTCTATTTTATGTTATGTTCTATTTGAGGACGTGACATTGAGACTTGTATTATCACTTGAGTATTTTTCATTATTAAAGGCTTGTACATGTGACACGAGTTCTGAGATGGTTGGAGTTTTGTTCTCCTATACTTATTTATCTTATTAGACTATTTTATCTTCTGCTTTTGTTGTTATTTTGGGTTTTTCAGTGTTGGTCTGACTCGCCTTGGTGCGTCGAGTGAGTGCTATCACACTCTGTTTTCAGGTGTGACAATTTGGTATCAGATCCCTAGGTTAATAGGTCTCACATGTGTACAAGTCCAGTCTAGTAGAGTCTTAAAGATTGATACGGAGATGCCCATTACTTATCCTTGAGAGGCTATGAAGACTGTTAGGAAATTCTCTTTTACTTCTTTCTAATCAATTCGTGCGTGGGTTTTGTTTAAGTTTTAAGTGGTTGTGTGTCCTTTTGGAAGATGGCGAGGACTAGTGCTACATCAGCTACCAAACGAGGGGAGGCAACCTCTGAGATTGCTATTGAGACCCTAGATAAGGAAGGGGTCGAGCCAGAGGTCGAGGTAGAGGTCGGGGCTGAGGAGCAGCACCGGCCATAGATTATGAGAGGGACATCTCCCCTGAGCCAGTGATAGAGCCTAAAGAGGAGAAGGTTCCTCCCGAGTATGCTAAAACACCACTACTACATGATACCCTTAAGAGTTTTAAGTGTACTTGAGACCATAGGGAAGGCAGGTAGCTATAGCCCATCTGATACATTAGGTACTTCATAGACATGGGTTAGGGTTCAGTCTCAGGATCAACAATAGGCCTTCGAGCCCTAAGTGCAGGCGGAGAAGCCACTAGCAACACCTATTATTGAGATCCCTTTGGTAGTTGCCCTTATTGATGATGAGCAACACAGATATGAGAGGTTCAAGAAGATGGACCAACCACAGTTTTAGGGTGGGAAGACCGAGGATGCATACGAGTTTTTGACTACTTATAGTGAGTTACTTGATGCTGTGGGGTTAACAGAGACTCATGGGGTGCAATATGTTACTCTCCAAATCTATGGACTAGCCAAGGAATAGTGGAGGACTTATTTGGGATCTCTTCCAGTTAGGTCTCCTATGATGACTTGGGAGACATTTTCTAATGCCTTTTATGACAGATTTGTTCCTTAGAGTGTCCGTGAGGAGAGCTATTTAAGGTTCAAGAGTTTGAGACAGGATACCATGACAGTCTTTGAGTATGAGATTCATTTCTGCTAGCTAGCTTGGTATGCTACAACTATACTTCCTATTGATGTAGAGAGTCTATTGATTTGTGAGAGGGTTGACATATTCTATTAGAAAATTAGTGTTTTGGGTATCTAGAGACGATGCATCTTTTCAATCAGTTGTTAGTGCCACCAAGGAGGTGGATCTCATGTAGAGAGAGAAGTTTGGGGACCCCAAAAGGGTCTATACATCTAAACAGTTCTTGAGTGCCTTATATGGAGGCAGAGGTATGACTAGGGAAGGTGATTCGTTCCAACACCGTAGGGTTCATGCAGCTTTGCTAGCTTCTAAGGGAAGGAGAGTTCCTCGTGATTCTTACAGTTTAGGCCATAGCTCATCTAGCTCACAGTAGAGGCCTACGAGCTAGGGTGGCTACAGTATTCCTCCCATCCCTTCACAATCATCGTCCACCCAGATCATGTTATGCCTGTGGATCTCCAAATTGTATAATTGGATAGTATCCTATGCAGACTCACATCGAACCCCACCGCTTATGTACCATAACACTGCTCAAAGATCCGGCACCATCAACTAGAGGTACAACCCCGCATACTAGGGGTCGAGGTAGGGGTCATGTTGACAGAGGTGGACGTACCAGAGGTAGAGGAGCAGGTGATGCTTCCACACATTCTCGTGGTAAAAGGGAACCTACTACTTGTGGAGAATGGGGTGACCATTGTTATGATTTCCTAGGTAGACCCGAAGCTTAGGCCTCTGATGCTATTATCATAGGTATTATTCTGATTTGCCATTGCCCCGCATCTATTTTATTTGATCCTGACTCCACTTATTCGTATGTGTATGTATATTTATCCTTGGGATTTAACTTGCCATGTGTTAGTATGTCACGACCCGGATAGGGGGCTTAGATGTGACATGATGAAGGAGAACCTGAAAGTCCTCGATCAAGCCATTATAACATCATTACACTCATCATCGGTTCAGAAGCGCAGAAAAATAAACACATAACACATAAATTCTAGGGAATTGGGGACTTGAGATTCAAGCTATGAGGACATTTTTGGGAATGGAATAACATGAGTTCACATAGTACATGACAATAATCTCTAAGGGAACGGGAAAGGGGAATTCAACTATGGGGGTACACTGGGATTATGGGACTTACCACATAAGCATATAGTCATTCAAATCCAAAACATTCATATCATAAGAGTAATAAATGAAAATACTCATAATTAAGTCTAATAAACAAAGCTTTCACAAACATAACATTCAACATTCGAGTCGGGGTACAAGAGTTTAGAGTTTGTCCATAAGCCTCTACATAGATAAAACAGGGCCTCGATATAGTTTGAGGATCGCCCTCAATACATAAATGGAAATAAACAACATAATAAACTAGGTAGAATGAAA
>JBCEWC010007587.1:0-21194 GCA_038996855.1 Solanum aculeatissimum | reverse complement strand
CATTCATTTAAAGAAGGGTATTTCTTACTCATTCGGTAACAATAAGGGCATTTTGGATCAAAGTATAAATCAAGGGCATTTTTGACCCTTTTCTGCTAGTTTTAGGGCATTTTTGATCAATTTCTGATAGAACAAGGGCATAAATGATCCAAAGTAAAAACTGAGGGTTTTTTTGCTCCTTTCTGATAGTACAAGGACATTTTTGACCCTTTTCTCTTTTTATTTTAATGAAAAGTTGTCAGACACTCTATGTAGCGATAAATTTGCTCAAAAGGAAAAAGATTGTAGTATTATGAAATCTCTATTATATGAATTTCTAACATGATTATCTAAAACTTATTTTCCACAGTATCATTTTTAATATATGAGAGTTATTTATTTATATATTTTAAAAAATTACTATAATATGAAAATATGATAACATAAAATATAAATATCATTCTATCAATAATAAAATTATGATTTATTGTAAAACATTTTTAAAACAATAAAACTTAAATTTTACGTCCAAAACTTATGCTCCAAAAATTTTAATATACATACGCCTTATGAATCTACGTCTTTTTATTTATGTCTCAAAATATTTTTAATACACCCAATTTTCAGACTCAACCCCAACATTGAAAACATTGATCTAGAATCATTGGGAATTTGTTGCTTTGAACTTCTTGTCCAAATTCTAGATTACATTTGACATTAAATTTCATCCACTCATTAAAAAATAAAAATGAATATAATAAATTGTCAAGAAATATTTCTTATTCTATTTGAGATTTGATAACATTTGCAAAACTAAAGAGTTGGACCCAAAAAAAAAAAAGCTTCTGCAGTAGCCTTATTTAATCATGATAAATTACATAATACATTTATAACTTAATAATTATGATAAGGTGAATATAATCATATTTTTATCACCAAATACACATATAATATAAATATTTTTCCTTAAATTATTCCTTCTTGTCTTTAAGTAAACGATTTGGTCAAATCTCTTCCACACACAATTTAATTCAAATTATTGCACACTCCCCACCCCCCAAAAAAGCATAAAATGTACCATAATTCACTCCCTTCTTCTCCATGCCTCTAAAAAAAAACCCATAACTTTAAACTAACTTCTCTTCAATAATAAGCTTTCTTTTCCATCCCTATATATATATATATAAATAAAATTCTTAGTTAATTCGATATCGTCGATCGAAAAAATAATAATCAAGAAATGGCTTCCGCATGCATATCCAATTGCGTAAATGACGCTCCTGGTCCGGTCCGGGCCACTTATGTAAACTTGTACAAGTGGCCCGAATCGGACGCGGAGTTTATAAGATCGGTCAGCTCAAAAAATAGTGATCATGGTCGTGGTCGTGGTTCTGGTCCGAAAGTGGTGGATAGTATTTCGTGTAGGCAATTATATTTGAGGAGCTATACTTTTTCAAGGGAAGATCAAGTCAATGTGAGTGATGAGAAGAAATCACATGTGAAATGTTATGGTAAAAAAAAGAGGAAATTACCCCGCCGGAGTAACAGTGACGGTGGTGGCGATGGTAGTGGTAGTGGTCGGAGGCGGAGTACGAGGAGAAAGTGTAAAGGCTTTAGAAAGGCTAAGGAATTATCTTGTGCGGCTTTGGCTTCGATTTTTCGGAGGTTACTATCTTGCACTACTAAGGTTGATGTCGTTGGTTAATTGACGAGTTGATTTCTTATATATTATCTTACGTCATTTTCTTTTAAAAAAAAATGAAGAAACGATTTTATGAGATAATAATTATTGGTCGAGTGAATTTAAGAGAAATCATCTTGTTAATGGATTTTAAATTATATTTACTTTTATACATCATATACAATTTTAATTTCCTTTCTATTTTTATCTCTTTTTTTTTCTTGTCTACTTGTCTTGAGTTTTGTTTACACAGGATCTTGTTCTTATATTTGAAATTAATGTATGTACTGAAACTTTACAAGAATTACATTTTTTGGATTATATGGTTCAGTTTGATCATATAAAGGAAGGTATATTTTCTTCAATAAAATTAAATTGTTGAATTTATGATATTATGTAGGATCATTTATATGTAAATTTAATATTAATTTACTTATATAAGATGATAGTATAGATATAAAAGACTTTTACACTTTGTTGTATTTGTTAATCTATTTTCCAAATATGCTACATCTTTTTTAATTGAAATTAATGAAAAATTATCTTTTTCTGTACAAAATTGAGTGACACCTATCTATATACCTTACTAAAATTGTTTTCTTAAAATGCAAAATATTCAATGTAATCATTTCTACTCATTAATTAAGGACTTTTACCCTTTTTGAATCGTAAAATTTGATTTTATCCCGCAAAAAAGAAATAACAATCAAAGAAATATTTCTCGTCGTTTATATCTTCTATTTAATTTGTGAACAATTACATTGAAGCGGAATTGAGATTCCTTGTTACCCTAAAAAAACAAAAACAAAGAAAAGGTCAATGATACAAAAAATAGCACAATTGTATACATATTTTTCAAAAGATATATGGACATAGTTGGAAAGACCAATCACTTCTAAATAAAGAAGAAAGAATTAACAATCTTAATACAAAAAAAAATCTCCTTTTTACCTTTGAATTTTTACTAATTTAACTTGTATAAATTGATAGTTTAAACTTTTTTATACTCTCAATATAGCATAATCAATTATATATACTGGTCTATTTAACTTGGTGCAACTTGTGATATACATAAATTATACACTGTTATCACAAAGAAGGTCAACTCACATTTCTGATTTACCATTTGGTCAATAGTAATTTTCTTTTTTCTTTGAAATTCACTTCACAATTTACAAGGTCTACATTTGTTTCACCAAAAACACATTTAATATCCATTTTGTCAAATGACAATTGTGTGCTCACCTATTACCACCATAAATATATTTTTTCCCCTCTCATGTTCGATATTTATACTGAAATTTAACTAATTTTGAATTCGCATAAGAAAATTTCATATTTAGGGTAAAATATTTCCTAATAAAAACGACTTCAATCTTCATACTCAAGGACTTGAACCTTAATTTTCTAGTTAAGTATAAATATATACTTGTCGCTCAACATAACTCTCATTGGTTGCTAGTTACCAGCATATATAATGACACTCAGTGGCGGAGCCACATACACTTATGGGGTGTCCACCAACACTCCTTCGTTGAAAAATTACCCTTTTTAGCTAGATAAAAATAGTTCATTATGTATAGACAACTCTTGGCTTCTACATGATTTTACTTCTTTAAATTTTGACATCTCTTAATCAAAATTCTGGCTCCGCAACTGATGACACTCACTATGCATCATTATCTATAATATATACCCCCATCCTTAACCAAGGGGGGTGGGGCTTAGTGGAGAATATGATTAAGAGAAGAAGTGTGCAAAAAGATAAGGGTGCAAAAAGGAATGGACCGACCAAGAAACAAAAAAATATTATAAAGTTTTGATTATGAAATAAGAAATTATTGGAGCTTACAATGCAAGTATTATTAGAGTGTCTACTTTAATTTTCTTCCCTTAAATATTTAATTTCCATTAACATTTCAATTAATTAAATATTTACTCTGTTGAGTCGAATAACATAAAGATTAAAATTGCAACTAACGCTATTTAACTCCGATTATACGTTTCAATTAATTAAATATTTATTGTGTTCATTCGAATAATATAAAGATTAAAATTGAAATAACGCTATAACACTACGATTAAAATTACTAATTAACTTTTTTTTGTTCTAGTAATGATGTGTCTTCCTTATCATAATATGTGTTAATGTAGTATGAGACGATATAATTATCACTTAGTGCACACTTGGACCCATTTTAAGAATCTTAATCGTCATTTTAATTATAATTACTCTAATTGGTAGCAATTTTGTTTTAATAATTTCTTTGTTCTATATATTGTGAAAGAATTTTGTTGTATTGTATATTTTAATGTGGTTGGGTACTTTTGTTATTATGTTCGTACTACGAATTTACTATTTGCTCAACATAATTTTTTGGGTATTCACAAAGAGATCACGGAGACATTAAATATTGTCTTTTTCAAAAAAATCTCGAATATTCGATACATTTTTAGGTATTCACAAAGAGATCATGACAGCAAATATTATCTTTCTCAAAGAAATCTCGAATATTCTATAAACTCTTGAGTATTTATAAGTATCAAGATTTCGAATATTTTACAAATTCTTAAGTATTCATAAAGAGACGAGATTTTAAATATCCCATGAGTTATGGAGATATTCATAACGAGATCAAAATACCTGAAGGAGGTCAAAATCATCCTACGTTCAATAAAATATGTCACTAACGACCCTTGAATCATGAAAAAGTTTTAAGAGAGAAGATTGGGATGATGGAGTGAGATCAGTTAGGAGGTGGCAGTGGTGGAATGATCAAAGGTCGGGACTTAGGAGATTATATTGAGCTTCAACTTATAGAACTTGTTTTTGTTGTTTTCATTAGAAAAGTCATTTTCCTCATTTTTATAAAAAAATATTTTCATTACACTTGATTAAAATACAATTTATCTCAATGGTATATGATTGATGTTTGGTGTAATTTTAATTATTGTCATAACTAGGACTCAAATTTCCTTATAGAATGCATTTGATCTAAATAGATTAGTGATGAAATTGTCAATTACACGTCTATATGGATATCCTTTTTACATCTATATGTCTTTATGGTTGCGATATTCAGATAACATCAGCCTACGTTCATCTCAACTAATTTTGTGAATACCTGCTATGCATTGTAATCAAGTAATCACTAAACTCTGTATAACTAATTCTTGCGTAAAATAATGCATGACGTTCTTTATAATTAATCCTTGCATTACTCTAATCAGCTACCAAACGAACCCTAATGCAGAAGAACATATTAAGAAAGCTTACTTTGATTGGATATTGAAAAGGAAAGAGAGATTTTAAAATTTTTTTTTTAGTTAGTGAGGAAAAAAAAATAAAGGACAAGAAGTTGAAACAGATTTTTCAATGTTCACAAACCAAACAAGGACCAAGCTGAAATTTGTCTTTCAAGTATAGGTTCTCTAAAATCTCAAACTTACTACTATGGGCAACCCAATAGACAAAGTTTTATGCATTCACGCAAGGTCTACGCACCCCAAGCATTAATGACTGATTTTACGACTTAAACCTGTAATCTATACGTCACATGAAGATAAATTTATTGTTGCAACGAAAACATCTTAACATCCACATTATAGATAACACTCATCGTGAGGATATTCCAAACTAGCTGAAATAAAAGAATAAAGGATTTACTATACTGTTAGGGAGCTCAAAGAAACAACAGTTGATATTGCAGCTGAAGGATATAGATAAGGCTAGTCTAGCACTTACATTTTTGTACCTAAGAGGACTTTCTGCCATTTCCACAGTAAATCAGGAAGGTTTCTCCATGAATAACAAGGTCCTAAGTTAACGTTAAGTTACAGAGTATCGATCCATGGTGAAACTGTCTTATAGGATCATTGCCAGTCAACTAAAACAGAGGTGATCAATTTGTCAAAATCTGGAAATGCATGCAAAGTAGATGATACATATATCTTGCATTATATAGTTCTTGATCTAATGGGGTTTTAAATCGACGATTTACCACATTTCAAGAACCTAGTATTACTATTAGAGTAGGATGGCCTGATGAGCAAAGAAAGAATGCAAGGATTCACAACATATTAACATATCAAGGGAACTAGTCAGGATGAATTACAGAAATCTTAGCAGTGACAAATATTGAATTCTGATAGAATTTGACAACAACATACCTAGTGGAATCCCACAAGTGGGGTCTAGGGAGGATAAAAATGTACGCAGATACCATTACCTCATAGAGGTAGAGAGGCTGTTTCCGGGAGATGAGCATACAGGTAGAGTTTAAGAATAATGATGATAAAGAAAAACTCACGTTTACGCCAGACCATACTTACCTCATAAAACGTCGTAAGGTATTCAACAGGAGCCACAGAAACTCCGTCACACAAAAGCCGACTACTTCCTTTAATAACCGAGAAATCCTCAAGGGTCCAGTCAGTGTTACAGTCCAAAACTCATAAACGATGCTCCCGCCCTTTTCCACTTAAATACCAGGCTTTCGTGCCTAAGCCACACATCACACATTACATTCTTACCACTAGATCAATGCCCCGGGGCTCATAGAGCATAAGTTCAATCTAGCCAATGAATTGATATTTCTCCCTACCTTCATCTTTAAAGAAGTTTAAACATGTATGACAACAATGAGCAAACAATTTCAATCTTCTAAAGAGGGAGAAAAAGTAAAACGTTTTTGCCAGTAATGAAGAAGGGAGAAAAAGTAACAAGCTTTAATATTACATTTGACTTTATTCCGCAGCCACTAATTTTGCAGTATCACCAAGTATCTCAAACACATCAAACATCCCGAGAAATCTGTGTGTGTGTGTGTGTGGAGCAACCTCCTGTGTGTTGCTCCATGTTTACAAGTCTCCCCCCACAGGCATGACATGAATGGGCATAGCCCAAGAAAATGAAAAAAGGATCCACAGGTAGAACAATGCATATTTTAAAAGTTAACTCTCCTATTTAAAGCTCGGGAATTTGTAGAATAAACTGTTACAAAAGAAAGAAAAGATCAATCTACATATGATCCACAAACAAAAGTGGAATTAACAAACACCTTAAACACTGTATGTACCTTTTTCACTTAATTATCTACCCTCTGATTTGACCAATTGCGAGAAAACCCTACTCATGGAAACACCAGAGAGATCATCCAAATTTGGTGTTCCGATATGAGCTGCAGAAGCACCGGCATCTACTTGACTGAAATCATTGACTTGCGGAGAGAGCTCCCCAATAAGGATGGTGCTTTTTTCTTCAGGATCATCTTGAATGACAGCCTGTTGAAGTTGAAGTGCGTACTCCAGATTCCACAGCACATCGCCCATTGATGGCCTGTCTACACCAAAATCAGCTAAGCATTTCTCTGCTGTTTCTCCAAACTTCCTGAGGGAATCTGGTCTTATTTGGCCCACAAGATTGGGATCTATAATTTGCTCCAGTTGTCCCTTCTTCTGCCACTTCATCGCCCATTCAGCTAAGTTGACCATCTCTCTCGGAAGAGATGGATCTATGACAGGCCTAGCACAAAGAACTTCGAATAAAACAACACCGAAAGAATAAACATCAGATTTTTCTGTCAGTTGTTGCCTTCTAAAATATTCAGGATCTAGATAGCCAAAACTTCCTTTTACTGCTGTGCTAACATGAGTTTGATCAAGCTCAGGCCCTGTCTTGGATAGACCAAAGTCAGCAACTTTTGCCATAAAACTCTCATCAAGCAATATATTTGCGGACTTGACATCACGATGTATAACTGCTTTAGCATAGCCAGTATGAAGGTAGTGCAGACCTCTGGCCGACCCGATGCATATCTCCAGCCTCTGCTTCCAGCTCATGCTAGGTAGATCTGACCCATATAGATGGCTCTTGAGGGTCCCATTCTCCATGTACTCATAAACTAGAATCATTTCATTCTTTTCATCACAGTAACCCATCAATGAAACCAGATGTCGATGGCGGAACTGAGAAAGCATCTCAATTTCCGTTCGGAACTCTGCAAGTCCTTGTTGGGACTTGGGATTACCCCTTTTCACAGCCACCTTTGTTCCATCATTTAGAACACCCCTGTACACCTTCCCAAAGCCACCTATTCCAATGACCAAACTCTCATCGAAGTTGCTCGTTGCTTCCAGCAAAGCTGCAAAAGGAACACGATAACTCATGTTTGAAGCAGCACTTACGGTTGTTCCGTTTGAATACTTGCTTCCTATGGTGTGTGAAGTGCCACCATTCATCGACAAAGGAACCCATATTTTTGACTGGGCAAGCTTTTCTTGTTTTCTTCTTCTATGCATGCAAAATAAGATGCCAACCATCACCAAAACAACTGGGACGACTACACACACACCCACAATTACTCCGACATTCTTCTTTGCCTTTGAACTCGGGTTAGTAGGAACTGAAGCTACCTGACTAAGGCTTCCCTGAGAATTATTCAATTTCAGAAGTTCCAGTCCATTTAGAAAGGCGTCAGGATAACCACTCCTTCGAGATGGGCCAACACTAACGTTAAGCCTATTACTTTGAGCAGTTGGAGTAACATAATCATTGTAATAAGCTGTGGCCAAACGTCCCTGAGATTTCTGACCAGGATCAAAATCAGGAGCCACATTCCAGGAGTTCACATAAATGTTAAAAAGCAGCTGATTCGCAGCTGTACTCACTATGTCGCAGAAGTGTAAGCGAATGAAGTATTGGAACCCAGGATCCACATTGAACGTCCAGGTAACGTTAAAATTGGCATTAGGATCATCACCAATACCAGCCACGTTCATCTTACTACAAGTACCATAAACTGACGGTGGTGCAGTGTCTGGTGTTGCTCCATCCGTTGGATATTTTACAGCTCCAATGTTACTAACTGACTTAGCAGAACTCGGCTGCATCAAGAAACTTTGATCAGCAACCCAAGTTCTCCCCAGTGTATCATTATCAGACGTCACCAATGATCCACCCATATTTACCCTAGCAACCGTTTCGAGAGCCTGTGCATACATACCACTGAATGACCCTGCTGGACTAATGGTGGCAGCATCATCAATTATAAGGACATCAGGTACAGAGACAATTTCCATAGCATTTATATAAGCAAATGAACTGCTCGAAGGAGAGAACATTACTACAAGGTTATTTGAGGTAACGTTTACTGAAAATTCCTTGACAGAAACATTTTTGGGAGAGAAGTTGCCAAGAAGAACATTGTTTTGAGTGGAAACAGAGAACATTGCTCTACTCATATCATAATTTTGGTAAATAAACGGGTAAAAATAAAGGCGAATCCAATGCCTCCCCATCTGGCTAATTGGGAATATATAACTGGATTGTTGAGTAAAAATTCTAGCAGTTTGATAAAGGGGTGAATCAACTTTTGTATTTGAAGGGATATCAGCCAATATATCTTGTGAGGTTGACAGAAACTTTGAAGCTGATTTATCAGCCATAAAAACCCTATTACCAACATTAGTATCCTTAGATGATCCACAATCAATTAAGAAATTATCTGCAGGAACAAAACCAGAAACACACAGAACTCCCAACACCAATATAAACAAACTCTTCACTAAAAATCCAAAACCCCAAGATTCCATCATCATTCAAAACCCAAAAGGACACAAAATTAGACCTTAAAAGGCTAAAACCAGCAGTTCTTGAACAGGAACAGCAACACAAAGAACTAAAGATGTCACCACAGAAGCACAAAATATGAAATACCCATCAAAAGAAACATCTGCAGAAGGGTAAAGATGTCACCTTTTTCAATCAAAAGAGCTCCAAGACTGGGAAACAAGAGAAACCCATATCAATAATGAACAAACAGAACACAAATCAGAAGAAAAATTCTTGAGGGGTACCAGAGAATTTTTATTTTTTTTAAAAAAAAATAATTTTTCAGGTAGAAAAGAAGAGAAAGAGAATGATATTTTGGAACAATAACAGGCAGGTTTATGCTTTTAACTGAAAACCCCACCTCAGATACAAACAAATTAATGAGTAGAAAACAAAAAAAACATCATTTTCTAGAATGTGAACTAGCAATTCATGGAGTCAAAAGGGCCATTTTGTATGAATATTTGTGCTAAAATTAAATATATTTTTTGAGGGTTTCAAGGGTTGTTGACTCTTTCTGGATGAGTTATGTTCAGCTCTTTCATTCATGGACAGTGAAGAGGAGAGAGGAAAGAAGGTGGCAAAAGTATGTACTAGTAACAGACAATATTTATTTGATCAGAGTAAAGAGTTATGGGCTAAAAGAAAAAGGAGAAAAAAGCTCAATTAGTAGAACAATTCACTATTATTATTTTTTTTTAAATATTAAATAATACTCGTTTTATTTCAATTTATTTATTTAATTTAAATTTAATACACAATTTTTTAAAAAAAAATATTTTTTTTTCTTAATATTATTTAATTTTGTAATTCTAAACATCTTTCTTACATGAGCCAAAAAAAGAAAATAAGATAAATAAAAAATAAAAAAGTGTTAAAAATAAAAATTAAAACAAAAACAAAAGTCATATATAGGTATTTTATGTATTTTATTTTGATAAAACAACAAAATCGTCCCTTCTGTTTGAAGGATAAGTTTAAAATAATCCTTAGAGTATGCTTTAAGCATTTTTAGTACTTTATAAGTTTCTAAAATTGAGCTTTTTTTTTTGTCAAATACGTTACTCTTTCGGACGCATTACGATTGTTATATTGCATTTTTTGAAAGTTAATTTGATTAATTTTATAAATTAAATTATATGAAATTAATTTAATATTTTAAAATAAAAATTTAAACATTCAAAGATTGTATAAAAAGTATTATAAATTATATATTTTATAATATTAATTAAAATTTATATAATTTAATTTTAAAAATAAATATTATGACAACCAAAATAAAACGTGGGAGTACAAATTTTGTCTTTAGATTTAATGTGAACTTAAAAAAAAATAGTGGGGACTCATATTTGGAGGTGTAGTTTTTAGAATTTCAGCTATTTTTGTTCCATTTTAAAAGTCTACTTTTTTATGTATAATTTTTGAAAATAATTGTTACTCCATTTTTTATCTTGAATTTTTAAAGCGATACTTATTTTAAAATAATTATAATTTTTGCTAAAGTGATAAATATTTTGAGACAGAAAAAATAATAGATAGACAAGTCTTTTCATTTCCCAAGTCCCTTCCTATAAAATTATCTTTATATAAATCACAAGTCACTATAAGAAAGCAATTTGGCAACAAATTAAACTTGGACCAACCACTTAATTAGCATAATTAAGACACAGTCATTCTTTAATTCAATTTAATTAGTTACAAATTGACATTTAGTGGCTATTCACATCAAATTTGACATTTTCCACCCATAATTAATTGCTTACTTAATGTAATTAGTCCAAGACCACTTCCTTTAGATTTAATTTCACTTTCATTTGTACCTCATGATAATTTTTAATGCAGAATAATTATAATATAATGTCTTTAAGTAATCTAATTTGCAAATAATCAATAAACATATAGGTTTTATATATTTAAATATAAATATATTATATATTTATATATAAAATTTGTGTGTGTACTATTATTTGTTTGCATTTGAGGCATGTAGCAAACTTGTTAACTTTGAAAGTTGTAAGTACTTCAAAAAGTTATTTATGAATAATATTACAAATTTTTGAAATTTTTATTGTATAGATTATGGTTAAAATTAAATACGGAATTTATATTTATGAATTGTGATATAACATCGATCCTATCATGTTTCTTTTCATCTCTTTTCTTGATTATCAGATATTGTTATTCTCTCCTCTAATATTATTAGATATCTTATATTAGTTATGATTAGTTTAAATTTACAAACATTAATAGGCTTAAGTCTAAATAAATGATCCCTGGCTAGATAGAAAGATACGGAAGTCTAGGATTACGATAGAAGAATAGTATGTAATTAAGTGTTATCGTATTTTTATTAATATGATTTAGGTTTCACTTAGTTTCTTTTCTCCAATATATAAAATATATATTACTATATTTTTTGCTATATTTATTTTGTATGTTGTCTATTTTTCTTTCTTATTTTTTCAATTTTTAAATAGTTTCTCCACCTAGTAAAAATAAAAATTAGATTTATGTATATTCTACATTTTGCATTCCCTAGTTCACCATTATCTTAGGCGGAGGATTCATCGAATTTTTTTTTTCACTTTTATAAGATAAGAGTAAAATTTTGTATACATAACCAGCTCAAACTCTACTTATAGAATTACATTGAATATATAATTACGTTGATCGTTCCACTTTATCTTATAAAGTTTTTTCACGCAATGATCCAATAAACTTATAAAATATATTTATTATTTATAAAAAAAGAAAAAAGAAAAGATAAGCATCAAACAAAGGTTGAGTATGTCATGGTAGCCACTTACAAGAATAAATTATGTTAGGTAAAATGGTCCATCAATCTTTTTTCTTTTATGCACGTATGTCATCAATAAATATATATTGGTCTTTCAATCAAATCTATCTTCTATATAGTTCTATATGCATATAATCATTTCTGTTGTTTTTACATGAAATTCTAAATAAGTAGTTATAGAGAGTTGGTGGTAGCATAGATTCTGTTATATTTTATCTCGATTTATGTGATATTAAAAAAAAATTATTATATGTTTTTAAAATTGTAAGTTGTTAACCATTATAATTTATAGTACATTTTTATGTCATTTTTAAATAATATATGTTACTTATTTTGTTTCAACTTATGTTATACATATAAAATTTTGAGAGTTAATAAAAAATTTATTTGTCTTTTGAATATTTTAAGTTGTTAATTACTGTGATTTATTTAGATAAATTTCAAATAAAGTATGTTACTCTCTCTATTATAATTTATGTGGCACTAAAATAATTTTAAGAACCATTTAAATTTTTTATATGTCTTTTAAAATTTTAAATTGGTAATTATTGTGATTTATAGTATCTTTAATATCATTTTAAATAGAGAAAAGATATAAAGTCACTACTAAAGTTATCCCGAATTTTTAAAAAAGAGACATTAATTTTTTGAGCGTCTTATTACCCCACAAAAGTATTAAATATCTTTATAAATACACCATTTTTACTCATAAGAGGAGAAACTCCACTCGGAACAAAGTCTGGATCAATTCTAAGAGCATTTGCTTTCTTCTCCCAATAATTTCTTTTCGATCAATAATATACCTAATCTATTCAATTTCTCTTGAAGCATTGTTGATCTAGTGAAAAACTTATCAATTTAATTTTAAAAACTTCTTTTAGTTGAGAAAATTGTTGTACAAATTCTATAAGAAATTTATATGCATTTAGAAAATAATAGTAATAATTAAGAAATGATGAATGGGGTTATGGCACTCCACTCACTGCCGATGAACAAAGATATCATCAAAAAGAATGTAACATTATTTTCGCACTACTGGATGCATCAGATTCCATATAACAAGCATGTTCTTTACCCTCCGTCTAATGCCTTTTACCCTCATCACACATTTCCGCGCTTGAGGTTGCGCCCGTTCCGCACGCCATTCTAATTTCGAAATTAAAATGTCCTCTTGTTCCTGATATCCAAAGATTTATAATTTTAAAAGTTTAACATGATAAATATCTAACGACTGAGTCTATTAAATTTAAATTCTAAAATAATTTCTTAAAATATACCTATGATAATAAAATGAGTAATCAAGCTGGCAAATCAAAATATATGATTGATCTTTTAAAAACGTGTCAACTTCCTAATATATTTAGCCACACAATTATTTTTTGACTTATTATGAGGTTTTCAAAATGATTAAAGACTAAATCAAACTATGGCTTAAAATAAGAAATTTTTTTAATTTATATAGATAAAAGGAGAGAGAGAAATGTAGGACAAATGGCACCACATAATTGAAAGAATTTGGGGACAGAAATAGACATAAAGAAAGAATACAAAACAATCAATATCAAAAGGAAGCTGCTTCTTTATTTGTTTTTTTAAGGGATATCTCCAGCTGAAAAAATATTTTCTCCGTCACAATTTATTTATCATATATATTAAAAATAATTATCTCAAAATAATTTTCAATTTTAGATAATCGAAAGAGAATTAATTTTTTTTTTAACTTTGTCCTTAGCATTAATTATTCTAGAATTAAGAGGCGCATATATAGATAAAAGTTTAATTATTTATACAGGGTATACTAGTTAAACAACACTTCTAATAAATATTTTCTTAAGGGTTGTATCAAACCTTAATCTGATAAATAAATTGGGACGGAGGGAGTAAATAATTCAGCATAATTCCATTAATATATTGCAACATATAATAAGATATGAAATTTGATTTTATAGTTACTCGTAAATTTATATTTTTTAAATATTTTTTTTATTTTTGCACCTAAAAATTTGAAATGTTATTTTTTTTCTATTCAATATATAAGTGGTCATAAAGGATCATTTCCTCTCCTGGCAGACTCACATGTGTATGTGTACACGATTTAAGTTATGTTTTAAGGGGTCGGTTGGTTTCAAATAGAGTTATTCTGGGGTTGATTATAATTCTTAGGACTTGGTTGGTAGGAGGAATAAGAGATAACAAATTACAAGATTAATTTTAGAATGAGTCAATCTCATGTTTAGTTGGGATAAAATTGTAAGATAACTTATTCTTAGATTATAATATCATGTTTATTATACATTAAGAGTGAAATAATAATCCTGAAATAACTTATTTTCGATGGAACGAGCCCTTAAAGCATTATAATTTTGAGCCACAAACTCAGACAAAGGCGTATATTATTTGCTAATTAGCTTCCCCTGTCGTAAAGACGAAAAAAGAGGATCTTAGTAGCTCAGTTGGTTGACTACCTGAACTTTCACCATGTTGATGAGGGTTCGATTCTCCATATTGTAATCCCCTCCCCCATATCCCCTATCCCCAATTTTTTTTATTTTTTAAAAAAAAGACAAAAAAATATCTACTGATTTAAATAATATTTTTAGTTTTTAAATAACCCTAAAAACCTCATATTTGTAGCTATCAAAAAAGTCAACAACATTATTACAATTTAGTTTTTTCCCCTTATATAGGCAAATTACGCGGATAAGTAAACATATATTGTTAGTTAATTAGCTAACATAACTATAGTTTAATTATAACTTGCGGCAAACATGTAAATGCAATTACAGTTTGAGTTTTGTATAATTCACGCGATTTATACAAGCGTTGTGCGCTAATCAAATTGTATATCGAAATATACAAACAATGTGAATTGTCTAGTGAATTATACAAACATTGTATAACAAAATATACAAACGCTATATAAAAAACTGTGAATTGTATAACGAATTATACAAATGTATATAAATGTTGCGCGTATCATACAAACGCTGCTATAACTATAGTTACAAAATGTAACTACCCAAACTATAGTTATGGAGTATAATTAGACTTTACATGTTTGCCATTTATAAAATTTGCCCCTTTTTTTTTTATGCATATGATGATAATGGACTGAGGCCTTCAAGTTGTTGTTATTGGATCATCAACTTCATGCAGTGATTATTTGGAGGAAATAGTTAGAGAAGATTTGAATTAATTGGGATTGAAAAAAAAAAGTTAGCTTGCTGAAAAAAAATGCTATATATGGTGTGTATTGATATATAATATACATTTTTAATGCATTATACATTATGTATACATGATTATACATTGGATATCCGGTTGTACATTTTCACAAGAAGCCCTAACAATAAGCCCATCAACAAGATTGGTTTTAGTTTGGGCTTAAGAGAGTAGAACTTGAGAAAAAGGGCAAACAACACAAATTTTATTAGTTTAGAATTTTATTATGTATTTTTTTTTAATTTTGAAATTATAGTTTGTATCATATTTAGTTCTCCAAATACAATATCAAAATACATGTATCACGGATATATGTGAAGCAAATGCATGTAATTGTGTGTTATAAACAATGGAATGTAACTGAAACACTTAATTTTAAGAGTAAATCATATGTCTAACGACTTATCATTTTGAGAGTAAATCATGCGTCTAACGACTTATCATATATAATTCATCTAAACTATGGCATGAGATCGCACGTGCATTGTTTGTCATCATTAAAAAGAGAAAAAATGTTGAAACATAAGCAGCATGAAGTAGTAAATCGTATGTAAATCGTTCTTTGAGTTGGTAAAGTAGGTTGGAAATCCTACACATTTGTAGATAGTGATTTTTATTCTCTCAAGTAAATAGGTTTTCAAAATTTTTGTTATTTACTTTATTGTTTTCGACGAACTCAAGGGGACCTGATTCTTTTAAATAAGTAGTTGATGTTCACAAGCACTCTTCACTATGGAGGACTCAGCTTCACGATCGCAATGCACTAAGGAAGCAGTTGATAAGCACATACATCATAAACGGAAAAACAACAACCATCTCACACATCTAATCAAGTCTTGAAAACTATAAAGAACTTGAGCTTTTCATGTTGACATATTCACTTCAAAATCGCACCAAATGTATGTATCGAAAGTCGAAACTCACGTGTGCTCCTCGGATCCCAATCAAACCAATCTCAACAAGTTTCGAATGGTAATACTCCCTCCGTCTATCTTTACTTGGCCCCTATTCTATTTTAGGATGTCTAACAATACTTGTCCAGTTTATGAAATCAAGAGATAATTTTATACTTAGTTCCTAATTTATCCTTGTCATTAATTATGACCATTTCTCTATTACATTTTACAATACATTGTATTAATTATATTCAAAGAGTAATTTGGTAAAAATTTTGGTAAAATTATCCTTATCATTTACTATTTCTTAATCCCTGTGTCAAGTTAATAAAGACTAAATAAAGATGGACGGAGGGAGAGAGTAGTAATCAAAATTTGACGGATTTATTAGTTTCCCTCTTCAGGTGGAAAAACAGAGTAATAACAATTGTTTTAATTATCAAAACTTTTAGCTTCAATTGACTCTTTTACAATCAGAACGAATCTCCCCATTGGTGCCTGTTAACGGACTAATATTTCCCATATTAATCATTGACTGAGTAAAGCTCTGAAAGAAGGTATTTTGGTTACTGCTAAATGTGTTGACAACTGATACAGTTGTTGCTGATGAAAATAACTCTTGATCTGATTGCAAAAGCCCTTCATTGTTCTGCAAATTTGCAAAATAATTGTTGTCAAAACTATCCGCTGTCGACACATCGAGATTAGCCACCGCTGTTCCACTTCCATTCTGTGGACATATTTGCCTCAGGTTAGCTAAGTAAGTTGTGTTTAAACTCGGGTCAGGATTTCCCGTGCCATTGAAGTTGTAAAGACGGGGACTGAATATGCGACATTGGGCGCGTCCAAATGTGTGCGCACCTGATGACAAAAATTTTGATATCAAAATTAATCAATAGATTGTTCTGAATTCCGAAATGAAAATGCAATCAAAACAGAGCTGATTACCGGATAAAGCAACAAGCTCGGTAACGTTAAGGCCAACAGCAGAGAATTTTGCTGTAATATTGCTTAACCCTTCAGTAGAAGAAGGAATTGAAGTGTTAGCTCCTGCCTGGTTTGCTGTTCTACTGTCTCTTCTCCCTAATAAAACGTTCCACGAAGGACCACCTGCCTGCACGGAACAAAGTTTAAGAAAGAAAGAAACACTTTTGAAACATATGATGTGGCGAAAGTTAAAATTCTTTAAGTACCAGAGAAACAGAAGATTCTGCAGCAAGAGCAAGAATATCCGCACAAGAGACAACACCAGGGCAAGAACTTTCAACCGCGGTTTTAATGTTGTCAACAACATCGAAACCTCTTGTGGAATTTGTATTTGGAGCTGCATCTTTCTCACTAACAATATTTGCTGTAGCATTATTATCCAACAAAATTGAACCATCACAACCCTGTCAATCAGTAAATAGAGCTATGTTACATTAAGATTAGCTAATTAACAAGTACAAATTACGTGTAAAAAAAGAGAGAATGAATTTACATCGACAAAGCAATCATGAAAATGAAGACGAATAAGACTAGCTCCAATGCGTGCATCAGACTGTAAAGCTTGTTGAATTACATTCTGAACAATACTTGAAACATTTGGACATGTACTTGAGTAAAAATTAGCACTCAATTGGGCATTTGATTCATAGAAACTACAAGTTGATAGCAAAATGCATATAAATGCTAAAGTAGAAAGAGACATTTTTTTAATTGATATTTCTTATTATGAAGTAGACAATTTATTTTACTTATGTCTCATAAAATTGGCTATAGATCTAGGCAATATATACAGAAAAAAGTGACATTCTTGACAATTTCCAACATCATAGTCAAACAAAATAATTTACTTTGTCTATAAGCGTGTATGGCATGGGCTGATCTAGGATGTGGGACGTAGATTTTCGAGAAATCAATAATTTTTATTAAAATTTTATATTTATATTGAAAAATTTCGTCATAGATATAATTAAAATTTATTTAAATGTGTAATTTTTTTAATAACAAACTTAGGGGTGTAGTATTCCACTTATTAAGAAACTTGTGTTATTAGTCTACTACAGCAGACTTTAGTGGAAAATGGTCTAGGCAAATGGGGGAAAGAAATAGTCATATGAGACTAGTTCAATATTTGAGTAAAATATTAACTCTGGTGATTTATTATTTAATTAAAATCTTGTGAAACAAGTAGTCGACAATTTATATATACTTTTCATCTGTTTCTAAAAGAATGATCTGATTTGACTTAGCATGGAGTTCAAAAAAATAAAAAAAAGACTTTTCGATTTTATGATTTTAGATTAAAATTATGTCAAATGTACTATAATGTCCTTTAATCTTGTGATCTTAAATATGTCACGTGAAAAATTAAAATTAAAATATTATCAAAAAAGAAAAAATCATTATTTTTGAAACGGAAAAAATATATATATATATATGTGTAAGTAAACACACATGCAAATCGTTCAAATAAATAATAATTTAAAATATTTAGAAAATATAAAAAAATTACTATTAAATAAGAATTTATTTGAATCTCAAAAGTCGAATGATGCTCCTCTTATCACAGAACCTTCTGCAATAATGGAGGCAAGTTGTGATTTATTGTCAAAGCATGATAAAAATCATTAAATTTGATTTAACATTTTCAATAGTAAATTTCAAAGATTTTCCATAATTTAAGGAAAAATGGCAATATATTGCTGTATTCAATTTTAGTAATCATAAATTCCCTTTTCCAATTTAACCTATATTCAAGTTTTTAAAACTTTTGCACATCTTTAAAAAAAAATTACTATTCAGACATACAATATCTCTTTTGGGACAAATTTTAATAAATCATAATTTTACTATAAATAATTGATCTAAAATAAAATACTACCTATCAACTTAAAAAAATTAAGACAGAATTAATTAAGTTTAAGTAAAACATCTTATAATTATTTTTATATAAATTATTTTGATTCATATCTTTCTTTTAACAAATAGCTAGCAAGACACTCTCATTAACAAATGAGCCAATATTCTTTTGCAAATAATTGTTTTTAACAAAATGACAAATGCTTTTCTTGGCTCCATTAGCTATACATGCATTGACTTTTCTGTTTTTTCTTTTCTTCACTTTAGCCATAATTAATAATCTATTTTTGATTAAGTAATTATTAAGGTTTTCGATAGTCAAAGAAAACAGTTTTACTCCAACAACTTTCACCTAATCTTTATAATATCCAGAGGAGTTGCTAGCTAATTACTTTTGTATCTTAATTTATATATGGCATCGTTCGATTTTAATAGTCAAATAATTTATTTTTTAATTATAAATTTGAATATAAAAATTTTAAGATAAAAGATAATTAATAATTTAAGATATTTTAAAAATATAAGAAAAAATTATGATATAATTTTTTTTAAATTCCTCTAGATTTAAAAAATTAATTTTGTACTCTTCCATTTGATTGGAATGTTCTCATATGCAACTGACTGTCCAACCCAACCAAGCAAATTGCCTAGAGATTCATTGTTTCAAATTTCACTCGTTAAGTCGTTATACAATATATAATATATTGAATATATAGTATATTGGGAAAAATGATTAATGTAGACCAAAAAGTTAAATGACTTTTTCATCAGTAGCAAAATTAAAATTTTTATTATGGAAAATAGTATAATGTTCTCGAACTATTGAAAATGGTACAAAAATGTCTTTCATCCACCTATAGGGCCTAAAATGTCCTTGTCATTCATTCACCTTTTTTGACTAATTTATATCCTTGAAACTAACAATACTCTTTTTTTTTTTAAATATTTATTATATTTTATTTTTTTATGGATCAAAGTAAACATAACCGGTATCACGTTTCCGTCAAAATATTATCATACCAATCTAATTACTCATGAAACAATCCAAGTCTTACAATTATCACATAAACATATCTAAAAGATTCAAGGTCACAGCTAACCAGGAATCTTAACAGCAAAAGACTTTCTCACACAATGATCAAGATTCTTTTATAGATTAGGAAGTTAATCTTACAAAACTCTTAGTACTGAATACAATATTAACTAAAGAGCTCCGTAGATCCCATCTATCAGGTCCCTTCAGAGTTGATGTCATATATCTCTTGGTCAGACCAAGTGAAGTCCTTTTTTTTAAATCTTAATTCTCAAAAGTCACTTTTTATCTCTTGAAAAGTTTCTTTTAATATGCACACTAGGGAACTTCTAAATTTCTATTGGTACTTCAGTACGATGAAGGACAATCATAGCAGTCAACTTTTCACCAACCATGCAACTTTTCCAGTTGTATTCCAACACTGCCATTTCTCCTTAGTACAACATTGATTTGATCTCAGTTTATACCAGAAGTTTGTTAATCATCAAAACATGACACGTAATAATATTTTCTACCTTGGTGAAAGTATATTTGTGTTGAATTCTTATATGATAAATTTAGTGTTCCTTAAATTACTTTCACTTTTATATGTACTTGTTCAAGAATACCTTGTCATGATTCTAATTTGAATGTGATGGCACCTGCCTTAACCCACCGAGACAAGTTAGCCTAAGACGATGATAAAATTGTTGAGAAGCATTCATCCAAATCTCCTTTGATGAACAATGAAGAATAAAAAGACAGAACTAAACAAGATTTTCTTTGCAAGAGTGGGTCGTTAGACTCAATAGTGACAAATATATAGATAAATTTGAGCATCTTCTAGAATTCATAGTGAGCTGTACAACTACAGTTAGTCTGTTACATAGGATCCTGTATTTTATTATTTAGTCCCTGCATACTTTCATAACATTCCTTGGTAATGTGTATAAAGTAACGTAATCACAGAGCAATCAAGCAGAAGAATTTTTTTCCAAATTCTCAGTTAATCTTTCAATTCTTTCATGGTATCAAAGCAGTAGCTCAATCCAGCTTATCCTCAAGCTTCTCTTTACCATCTTCAGCTTCATCACTTCACCTGAGAAGATATGACTGAAGAAACCACAGTAACACAGACCATCAGATCTGGA